>QKWP01000458.1:0-23206 GCA_003550325.1 Gigaspora rosea | reverse complement strand
TAAGTCATTGGAATATAGAAGGGAATAATATAACAGAAAAGTGCGTCGGGTGCATAGAGCACATAGCAACTCGGACAACAGCAGGAACAATGATGAAGTTGATTAAAGATGTGACACCACTAACAGAAAACCACAAAAGAAGAATATATGGTAATATAGCAGACATAATTATGGCATTCAGAAGGAGAAAGAAACAAGAAGAGAGATTTGCAAAAGAAATATTCATGAGTAAAAGTACAATAAGATCATGGAGATTTATAAAAAATTTCAGAAACATGGATTAAGTATTGATGAAGAAACATGAAGAAATAGGAAATAAGAAAGAAGTCGAGGTAGAGGTGATAACTGAAAAGACAGAAAAGAAGAAGGGGAAGAAGTCGTACCTATCAGCGATTATACTAGATACAGAACAGAAGATAAAGTTTAAAATTGAAAATATTGTATGGCCATCAGAAGAGAAGTTAGCTCTGACATCATTAGCAATACTGATAGCGATATGTAAAGAGAAGGCAATAATTAAAGTCAATACAAATTCAGAAATGGTGATGAAAATAGCAGGGAAAATAAGAGACCAAACGACTACAAAAATGACACTAATTAAAGAAAACCTAGGACACTTGACACATGCCGTAAAAATAATGTTAGAAAATAAACAGGTTAAGATAGAAGCAAGGTTAAACAAAAATTTGAAAAAGGAAATAGAAGAACCAAAGACAAAAGTGGAGATTGAAGTATACAAATTCGACAATAGGAGTTACTATGCAACATATGACAAACAAATTATTTCACATAACATACGTAAATTTATGAAAAGAATAATAAATGGAGAGAATGTAGCAGAGTGGAGAACGCTAAAGAGGAACCAAGAGATGGCGACGGACAAGACAGAGATAGATTGGGAACTTACTTACGGCAACATAAACTACTACGGTAGACCGCTAGAAAGAAGGATGTCAAAAGAGGATTCTAGACTAAAACGTTTAAGATAAAAATACTACTAAAAGAATTACCGACATTACTATACTTACATTACAGGGACGCAAAGAAATACACGGACACACTATGCAGAAGATGTGGAAATAAACAGGATGACCAAACGCACTGGTTGTTATGTGAAGAGAACCGATACAAGATTGAAGACGCAATATTCGAAGCTTTAGAACAAACGGAGTACGAAAGAAAGGTGCAAAGAGAAGAACTAGAAGAGATTACCCAAAGAATAAAAGAAAATTTGAAATGAGGATAAGAAGCAATACCGATCAGTATAATAACTAAGAGTGACATCCTAACAAAGAAAGGAAGAAAGACAAAAAGAAAACAGTGGAATTTACAAACAGACTAGTAAAGAAAATCTACGAAAATATGTGGAAAAAAGCAGGGTGCTAATAAACAGCCTACCGGCGATAGAAGGCGACCCTGAAGAAATACCGGAACAGAGAAAACACAGGAAAGATCATAAAGAAAAGAAACTAATATGGTTTAATAAGTGGAGGGACACCTTCATCAACGAAAACACTACAAACTATAACATCGACTAAGTAGATCTGCAGTCTATCTTGGCAAAGCTTATATCGGGATTAAACTAGCTTTAGTCTACCTTTCCTTAGAATATTATAGTTGTAGCAACATGTAATAAATGTACTCTATAACAATTTTAATAAATGGAAAAGAGAACAGATTTCGCTTTTAAAAAAAAAAAAAAAATAATAACTTTTAATCTATTGATCTGTTTTAGATGATTTAACTATAAAAGAATCGTCTAAATGAGATGATTTTAATGAGCCTAAAATTGCTAAAATTTGATTACAAAATCCCAAGATTGATGATATTTTATTTATATTACAAATATTTATCAATCTTAGAATTCTGTAATTGGATTTTAACAATTTTGGATTTATTAGAATCATCAATATTAAATATTTATAATATATTAATAATAATCTCAATATACATAAATAAATATTTTAAACAATTTTTTAAAAAATATTAATTTTTTTATATTTATAAAATCTAAAATAAAATTTATAAAATAATTTGGAATCAAATATATTTAAAAAATTTTTAAAATTTAAAACTTTAATATTTTCTCTGATTTTATAAAAATAGAATAATTTTAACTTTATATAAATTTATATAAATATAGTTATTTATAATAATTTATCATTTAAAAACAAAATATAAATTTAAAAGAATATTATATTAAAAAATTAAATAAAGTTTTATAAAAATTTTCTTTAAAAATATTATATAACTTTATGTAGGCAAATTTGTCTGCAATACTTAACAGATAAAGAGATAATATTTTAAATATATAATTTTTAAAATCACATTTATATTGATTAGTAGAACCTCTAGCCTCTCTCTTTTCATTGCCAGTTCCATGTTCATATTGGAGAAAATATGAATACTGCAAAATCCACTCATGCTATACAAATTGTGAAAGAGTTCAAATGAGCTTATTACTAGCAATCAAAAATTTATTATTATTTGCTTTAATTTTATTGAAATAATGTAACAAAATTTTTTATAAAAAAATGTTTAGATGATTGTCATTTTGTTACCTGTAAATATTACAACAAATATAATATTCCCAAAACTGGCCATTCATTAGGGCCTATAACTAAAGCTACTAAAACTATTAAATAATTTTAATATAATATATTAAAAATTTTCTAAAAATATCTATAGGTATAGTACCCAGTATAAGAAAAATATATATATATCCAGGTACCATACTATTAGGGTACAAATAAAAATCTTTATATTTAATTTTATAATTAATATATAATTTAATTATAATTATATTTTAGAAAATTCAAAATGTACAAACATAGATCTACATATAAGCAAAGTTTATCAAATTCTAATACCAATACAAATAATGAAAAATTAAATAATCTTGATATTGAAATTGCCAAAAGAGAAAAGTTAAGAAAGCTCAAATTGTTAGATTATGAATTTCAACTTCAAAAAGAAATTTTAGATATTGAAAAACAAACCAAATTAACTATCCTTCATGCCCAAGAGTTAGCCAATATAAAAAAGAAAAATCATTAAATATTCATAAAGATTTAAATAATTAGATAAATTAATTATTACAAATATTATAAATATAAGTTTATAAATATAAATTTAAATCTTCAATTAGTTTTTATTTTAAAATAAATAAATATCAATTTATAATTATATAGTAATATATATATAACATTATATATTATAAAAAATCTTTTCATTTTATTTATTAATTTTATATTTATTTATGTATTTATTTACTTATTTATATATTTTAAAGTATATACATATGAGAACAGTGAAAACTCTTTCTAACGATCCCTTGTACTAAAATTTTCAAGAAATGCTGATCTATGAAAATTGCATAGTTAGTATATCTAAACACAACAAAACTTTACCAAGCTGCTGTCAGGTACAAAGTCTATTCACTGGATGTTTTGCAAATGAAATAGAGATAAAAAAGACTAGCAAACTTTTAAGTGAGGCACCTTGGCAGCTTTGGTACTATTGAGCAAAAAAGTAGTAGAGAATCTCTGGAACTTTGTTAAGTCCTATGAATATGAAAATAGAAGTAGAGAGCTGGTTTGGTATACTATTCTTTATAGCATAACTCCTACAAACTCCTTTTGTTTTTGGTACTTGTTACACTCTTGTTATGGCATCCACTTGGACTTTTCAAAATTTCAAAAAGTGGGTATTTTAGTTTACTTCTTCTGAAAGATTAGCATTGTTTATTCCTTTCAAATTGGAAATGCACCTACCTAATTGGAATCAAGTTACGAGTGAAATTGGATCTTTTGAGGTAAACAATGAATGACATATAAGATGTTTTGCTATAAAATTCAAAATGAAATTTTTTTCTAGAATGTTTTATTAGAAGTAGTTTTTCTTTTTTTTTTTCTTTTCTTAAATCTGTATATAATACTTAGGTGAGGCAATTCCTTGCGCAGTATTATATAATTTTTATTATCTGCACAGATATAAATAGTGCTATAATAGCTGTTTACTTTGTGCCCTCTTCCTCTTTCTTTTCATTTTTATGTTATACTATTTTGGTTTTTCGTTTAGGTTGTATAGCTTTCCCTCATTTTATTTTTCCTTTTATTTCTTTTTATTTTTTTGTTTTCTAGTAAAATCCTGATACTTGAGAAGTTAGGAGAAGAGGGTTAGAAAATAGGCAGTTATGATAGATAGCAAACTCCAATAAGTGATTCGGATACTCTAAATCTAATGAGAGGAGAGGTTACTAATGAGAAAAATGTTTGATATAGCAGGTCATATTTAAGAATCTTTAGGACACCTGGGTGGGTCACAATTATAATTTTAACCAACTTAGGGGCATGTAATTTATCATGTAATATTTTTTACTTAGTAGCTACTTCTATCTATATATGGTGTGATAACTTTATCTAATTCTGATTGATTAATATAATATATTGACGTGATTACTACCTCTGACCATGTATCCATAGTAAAAATAATGTAATAAATGGCATGCTTCTTAAAGTAGGTAGATCATTTTATACTGATATTACATAAGTAAAAATAAATTTGTAGCATGACTGCTAAATTATAAAAAAAAAAAAATTATATATATAATTTATCTTTAACCAAGCCTGATACTATTTTTGATTGTATAGTATAGAGTATCAGGTTCTAGTTCTAGAAAAATAAAGGCTAGATAATTTTTGTAGCGTACCCTCTAGGTTCTTTACAGTATTTTTAAACTGTAAAGTACTATAATATCTAGTGTACTGCCTAATAAAATACTATAATATCTAGAGTATAGCCAAATAAAGTGCTATAATGTCTAGAGTATAGCTGAATAAAGTATTATAATGTCTAGAGTATAGTTGAATAAAGTATTATATTTAAAGTATAGGTAAATAAATGCTTTAAAAAAATAAATAAAATAAGATAAAATATATAAAATACTGTATAAAAAATTGGTTTTTATTTTATAACTATACTTATATAATAAATATATTGTGTATTAAGTTTTTTTTTAAACAACAAATAAAATTCATAATGCATTCATAAAAAGATAGCTAATTAAAATTCAATTAATAATAATTTTTTTATTATGTGAATAATAAATAGTATCAAATTTTTATTTAGCATTTTTATATTTATTATTGTTTTCTTACAAGACAATTAACTTTTGCTCATAAATTCTAGTATTTATAATTCTTCTCGAACCTAATGCCTTCTAAGTTACTAATAATGATATCTTAAATATTTCTTGCAGCTTTATATCTACTATTTTTAATACAAATTTTTACAAATTAAGCTCTTTTTTCATTTTTTCAATCTGTAATTTTTTAATTCTAATCTGCTTCATATTTTACAATACAATTTTTTTTTCTTTAACTACAAGCCTTCTTTTAGTTATTTCTATATCTTCCAAACTTTTAGAATAATTTGTTTTTTGAATATAGTTTTGTTTTGTAGTTGTTTTTTGTTTTTTTACTGATTTTGTTTTGAAGAAGATACTTGTTTTTTGTCAACTAAATTAATTAAAATTAATATTTAAAATTTATTAAATTAATAATAAAATTTAAATAAGTACTTACTTTTTTGATTTACTAAATAAATTGCTCTTGATACAATGCCGATCATAGCTAGTACTATACAAGAAATTTCTGAAACTTGATGTGTTTTAATTAAATGAAATATTTGTTTATTTTCTAAGAAACCTCTAAAAAATTATTAATAATTAATATAATAAAGTTAAATAAAATTATAATTAATAAAAATAAATGTAAAGGTTCAAATTAATTCTATATCTATTGACTCTTGTATAACTGCTTTTAGATACATTTGTATTATGTAAAGTTGAATACTATATATCAATTAGAATTTTAGAAAATACTGGTTTAAAAAAGCAAGAACTCAATCATTTGAATAAAATTCAACCCAATATATAAATTTAAAAATATTAATATTTTTTAAATTTTAAATTTAATTAATTAAATATTACCTTTTAAGCTTTTATTTGGTTTTGAATTAGCAATAGAAATTTCAATTATTTGCTTTTTAATATCTTTACTTTGTCTACTAATATTAGCATTTCTAATATATTTATTTATTTTTTATTTTTTTTTCTTTGACGAACTCGCTAGAGCTTAACTAGTTTATTAATTCTGTAATAGTTTACAACTATAAACTAATTAATTTTCTAACTAATATAAGGTCTAATGGCTACTTCTATGAGCACCCAATTGCAACTTGTCGCACTATAATCCTGGGAGAATGGAGTCTCAATGTTAGTGCTGCCAAGTTTAGAATTTCTCTTCAAATCCCTCCCACCTAGCATCAGTGGTGGAGTCAGATAATAGTGTCATGTACTACTATCTGTATAATACCACTTAGAAAAAATAAAATGATGCAAAAGAAATAAAGGGCATAAAAAAAGGGGGTAATAACTTCGAACCTAATGAAAGACCAAAAACAACTAAAAAAAAGAAACAGATACTAGATGAGAGAAACGAAGAAAAGGCCTATACAAAGGCGGAACTGACTAATCCTATCTAAAAAAATGAGAAAAAAGAAAGTAAAAACAGCTACTAATACTAATACTCATACTAATACTAATACTAATACTAATACTACTAGTAATAAAAATTATAATACTGTGCAGCAAAATTTGCCTAAGTATTATGTATATAAAATAGAAAAAAGAAAAAACTACGCCTAAAAGAACATTCTAGAAAGAAATTCATCTTGAATTTTCTACCAAAATATTTTATGTGTCATTCACTGTTTATTTTGCAGGATTCAAAATTTCACTTGTGACTTGATTGACATGATTCCGATTAGGTAGACATATTTCCAATTTGGAAGGAGTAAACACTGCAATCTTTTGGAGGGGTAAACCGAATTGCCCACTTTTTGGCAAAATTTCAAAAAAAACAAAGAAGATAGCAGAGGTACCAAAACTTGTAAAAAGTGTAAGTTTTATGTTTTTCAGAATAGTATAGATAACCAAAAGTATGTTTCCATTTAAACTTCTACATCTTTTAACAAAAAACTCTAGGGTTTTAGCCCTACTACGTTTTCGATAACAACGAAGTCTTCCACCTGGAGAACCAAACCTACAAGGAAAAATCTTTTTCAGCTCTATTTTAGTCTTCTTATATGCAATCTGAAGTTCTGTATCCAAGTTGCTTCTAGATAAAGTTTTTGTAATTGTCCGGAGCATAGCAACGGACACTCAATTTTTACGCACTATTTGATACAAAAGTTGCGTTTTTGATGCATTTTGATCATGAAAATTTTTTTTTTGATGCATCCCCTAATTTATTATATACAAATATGTCAATAATGTAATTTGGAAATTTTTTGTCTGTTCCGGCGCGTGACGCATGATTGCATGCCTGTTTTGAACAACAAAACTGGTATTGATTAAAATACGGTAACAAGACATTCTTATAATTGGCTGATTTAAACTAATTTCCCGAGTACCTTATTTATACACTTTAGAGTAACTAACTTATTAAATAAGTAACTGCGCGATGTTGTCACGCAAAACCATATAGGAGGACTTTCTCGTAATTGGAATTTATATAGTTTAGAGTACTTTTACCCCCTAACATACAGTATTAATACTAAATAGTTTATAAAATTTTATAAGTACCAAAATTATAGTTAAATTAGTTAAATTATAAGAAGCAATTAAGTAACTTTATATAGTATAATTTATGCTCCGGACTTACATCGGTTCCCAATTTCTAGTGTATAAAAATACTAACTACAAAATTTTCATAGGTCAGTGATTATGAGAAGTTTTGGTACAAAGGATCTTTGGAAAGAGTTTTTGTATATATTTTATATTTATTTATTAGTTTTGTAAATAATAACTTAAGTATAAATAAATAAAAAAAAACAAATTACTGATAAAAATGTATCTTGCAACTTTTGAAAATATAAGTTAAATGCTCACTCAAAGTAAATTTTGGCTCTATATTAGCTAAAGCTAATTCTAAACCTTTCACTTGTTCTTGATCCAAGTTTATAATTATGTACTCTATCCTTTATTATGTATATAATTAAAAAATAGCAGTTCATTTGTTAATAAATTAATATGATGCCATAAACTTGTAAAAAAATTTTTTTTTATTACTTTGACGGATCTTGCTGTGACTTGATTTCTTAGTTTGTAGTACATTTAATCTATATACATTATTTCTAAGACTAATGAAAAGCCCGACTTTACCTGGTTGCCTATAAAACATCCAGGTGCAACCCATCGCACTGGCTTATGGATAAGCTAGAAGAAAGCTCTTTTATGAGCTAGTCCAAAAGGGTTTACACCCTTTTGTATCCAATTCAAAATAGTATCGTTCTATGTTTTTTGTAACCTTATTTCTTTTGCTAAAGCTTCGTCTCTTTTGGCTATCTTGATTTTCTTTTTGCCTTTAGAGTTAAATAATATATTTTTCTTCGGCTTCAAATTCTTGTCTCTCGCCTTTCTTTTATCCTTCTTTCTTATGTTTTGTTTTCTTCCCAATTTACTACTTTAACGCATCTGTCTTTCTATATAAAGTCGTAAAACCTGTTCCACATTATGTGCGCAGCGAGTTCTACTGTATGTGCGATCGTTTTTGATGAGTTAAGAAGATCCTTAATTGTGTTTAATGAGACTATAGAAGTTAAGCCTTTAATCCATAATCTTTTTTTTTTCTTGTATGTTAGCTTCTGATAACCTAGTTAGTATTTTGTGGAAAAAGGTGTTTTGGACAACGAAACTTTTCTTCTTTTGTAAATTTGGACCATACTAAATCAATTGCTGTATTTTCAATATTTTGCCACGTTGTCTTATAATAAGAGCACTCAGCCAAGTGATCCTGAGTCTCTGAGATACTGGTATTATATGCTATACAACTATCACTTGAATAAATATCTGGCCTTCTTGTCACCAGGGTCTTAAGTACTGGTAATTTTCCTAAGAGACATTTAAGCTGCGTTGCGAATTTTTTGCTTTTTTGCAGAGCATTATATCTTACTCCTTTTAACTTCTTTATTCATTTCTAGTATGTATGCCAATCTAACTTGGAATTATTCGCTTCGGGTTCCAGGGCTAGAATAGACTCAGTTAATCTCCAGTTTGTACCATTCCATGTTTCAAAGATCTTTTTAAGAAATGGTCTGGTCGCCTTTTCTACTTTATATTCATTCCAGTACAGAGGGAAGGAGATTCTTGTGTTGATATCTGCATTGATATCTGTCAGTTGCACTAGTATTGTGGCCTTTTTTGCTAGCACATCTGCTTTATCGTTCCATTTATTATTGCTATGCCCCTTAATCTTTTTGAGTTCAAGATTAATCTCTTTTGCTTTAATGAGGTCTGCAATTTGATTAAGATGTTTCAATTCTTTGCTTTAAAGATTCTGTTAAATCTCCATTCACTTTTAATCTTGTTAATACTGGTGATCGCTGCTGCACTATCTGAGTAAATACAAATATGACAGTTTGTTAGAATGGTAAAAAGAGCTAACCATATTGCAATAAGCTCGAGCTTTGTCGATGATGGCCAATTCTTCAATTTTGCGTAATTCTTCCTTAATACCAATTCATGTTCTTCGCCTACCTCTACCCATAAGCATCTATTCACTTCATGAATTAACGAGCCATCTGTATATGTCCAAAAACTATTTTTACTACTACTAATATTACAATCTAAACTATTTACTAAATTATTCACTAAATTTATATCAAAATTCTGATCCATTATCAGCTGATTATCTAATGATTCTACACTCTGTAAACTACACAATAATCTCTTTTTTTTGCTAGGTTTGGATGTGTTGTACCAGGACCCCAGACATCTCTCATATAGGTCATAACTGGATTTTGGCCAATTTTGACCTAATTTGCTAAAAACGTCAAAATCTATTTACTTAAATAACTTCCGATCCAGTAATCAGAATTGAATGAACTTTTTTTTGTTAGATGCGCCTCACTGAGAGCTTCATTTTAAAAAAAGTTCATTCAAATTGGACCACCGGATGCCAAGATAATTGCCAAAAACTGTTTTTTTGCTTCTCAAATTTCGGGGGGTTTTGCTGAATTGCGTAACGTATGACCTCTGTACTATATGTCCGGGGTCCTGTTGTACCTGTCAGCTTTGCTGAGTAGAATATCTTTATACCTTAGAATATACTTCTGGTTACTCTTTAGTAATGGCTTTGAAATTACTATAAGCACTTTGCTTTGTCCCAACCAACTATATTTGCCATTTTGCTCTGATATCAATGAGCCATTAGACTTTTCTATTTCTATATAACCTGTGCTGTATTATTATCTTTGGTTGACCAGTGTTCAGTAAGGATTTTGTGATTACATTTTCTAATAATCTTTTTTGTCTCTAACTCATCATTTTTTTTGTCTATTAGGACCCATTCCTTTTTTCTTTTGTTTGTTGAAATTGGTATGAGTGACATTAAAGGCGCAAGGATATTAGGCCCCGATATCTGATAAATCTCTTTGATTTCTCTATTTTTTGGATTTTGTAGCAAGACTTCTTCTACGGACGAGAAATATTTGGCTTTTTTTCCCACTTTAATTTTGCTTTTAGCTGCCTTAAGCTGCTGCCAGGTAAGAAATCTTTTTTTCTCCTTGTCTAAAAGTTGGTTTTGAAATATGATACTGAGGTCAGATATACTTTTGGATGACTTTATAAACAGAGACGTATCTATAAATTCTCTAATCTGAGACCTGGTTCCTTGAAAGTGCCATTGTTTGAATATAGGTCTAATGTACATATTAAACTTCTTGCTTTGTATAAGGTTAAGCATGTTGTGTTATTTCACCAGATCGAGTTTAAAAAAAGGTTTGCTCCAAAATGCCAATCTTTATCAATAATATTTGCTTTTAATAGACCTTGCTTAATACATATTTTTGCCATTTGGCTGTCCCGGTCTGAGCTATTTAATCTGCGGTGCAGATCTGTTATTTGCTGCGTTAAAAGTTCTTGTCACAGAAATTTACAGTTTTCTAAGTTTTTGTGTGCTAATAAGAAATTGCTTGTTGTGCTAGATAGATTGATTTTGTTTATTATTAGCCTTATCATTGGTTGATGAATCGAGTCTAGAGCATTCTTGAAAGAACTAGATACTTGTAGAATATAACACAGCTTTGGGATTAAATACATGTTGTTTAAATAAATTAGTTGGCTTAATATAAAATTCTTGTTTCTTATTGTCTTAATGGTTAATTGAACTAGAAGTTTAGCTTTGTTTTTGATTAAGGTAGACTGTGCTTTTTCGCTCAAATATGCTCCTAAGAATTTTGTAAGTGATCTGCCTTTCTCTGCTTCTACTTTCTCATTCACTACTAATAAATTCTTGTTGACTGCTTTTTCTGTTGAATTAATTACAATTAATTTGGATTTTTTTGGATTTACTTTTATATTATTGATTGTATAGAATTCTTCAGCTATTTTGAGAATTGACTCTAGCTGAGCCTTATTATTCACAATCCATATTGTATCATCAGCATATGCTATAGCTGCTTGACAATACTTTGTTTCTTTGTACGAGTTGTTGCACAAATCAAGTGGCTCTTTTAGGAGAACTGTATAACCCAAGTTCACATTACTTTGAACCCTATATATTAGTGAATTATAAAATATCCTCCATATAAACGGAGACAGTACTTCTCCTTGCTCAATACCGTCCGATGCTGTGATATTCTCTATGGGGCCTACTGCTATTAGAACTCTGGTTTTTCTTTCTTTGAACAAGTTTATAATAAAACTTATTGATGTGCTTGGAATTTTGATTCTTTCCATTGCCAGTTTAAGCATTTGAATAGGGACCGAGTTAATTGCTTTTTGCATATCTTGGAAAAATAGCCAGAGTTCTTTTTCTTGTTCTTTTGCGTCTTCTACAATACTGTTAATTATATATATTGGTTTGGATGTTGCATCACTGGGCAGGCCTGCATAATTTGGTCCTTTGAGAATTAAATTTCTTGTTATAATTTCTGATAAATATAATGCAAGAAACTTCGTTACACACTTGCGAAAAGTTTCCAAGAGTGCGATTGGTTAGAGAGAGTTCAAAGTACAATCCCATTTGGTCATTTTGAATATTGGGTAAATCTGGCTGCATTTCTATTTATCTGGTATTTTTCTAGTTTTTAGGCACAAGGACCCAAATTTTCTGAAAATCTCTTGCATAGAGCTATTTGCTTGCTTGATTAAAATGTAACCAATTCCTGTTATGCCTGGCACCATGTTGTTCTTAAGTTCTTTAAGTATATCATCCCATTCTACTTCTGAAATATCTCTCTCTAAATTTCTATGCCAATCCTCCTTTATTTCCATTTGAGGTTCATATATTTTCCTCCACTCAGGAGTTAAACGATCTAATTTTGGGCTGCTTCTGTTATATTGATCTTGAAAAAAAGAATATGTTTTCATTAAAATGTCTTTTGGGTTCATGTACAGCTGGAAGTCATTATTAATTCTTTCTAGAATTCTGTTTAGCCTAACTTTTGAGTAAGGTCTGTCTAGTACAGTCAACCCTCCATAAATGCAACTTATAGGGACAAGTTTACAACGTGCATTTAGGGAGGGTTGCATTTAGAGTGAACCAATTAAATTGCAGCTTTAAAAATTTGATCATCTAGTTTGTATAACTTCTACCAAAACTGTATAAACTATCTTAAATACTAAAATTTGATTGGCTACATGCATTTAGGGAGGTTAGTGTAATATAAAATGTTATTCAAAAGAACGTGCATTTACAGAATATAGAATGTGCATTTAGCACTAATAACATCTTATGGAATAGAAAAAACATGTATTTAGGGAGGTATTGCATTTATGGAGGTTGCATTTATGGAGGTCCAACTGTATACTTTTGAGCATTTTCTCTTGTTCATCTTGGATCATTAAGCATCGTCGATCTGTGAACTCTTTGATTCTTTTATTTTTTTCTTTTTCTAAAGCCAAAGCCCATTTTTTGTTAAATATATAGAGCCAACCCTTAATATCTTGTACTCATTTCTCTATTGATGCAGTTTCATCTAAATCTATATTTGTTTTGTGACTGGCATTAATTTTGTACAATAAGAGTCTTATTTCAAGAGCTCTTTGCTTGACAGAGCTGATATAGCCTTTTGATCTTTATTTTCTCTTGCCAATTTTTTTAATTTCTGGCAAATTTTACTTATACTAATTGTGTCTTTTTGTAAGAAACACTTCGTTTTTTTGTTTGTTGATAAAGCCTTTTTTGTTGAATTTGGGATTTTTCTAAAAAGAATATTTTGTTTAACTGTATACAATATTCCTGTTTCAATAGAAACCCAGATGTTATTGATATCTTGTTGTGATATTTTATTCATGTCTTTGTTTAACATATCTAGAGAGGATGTGTATTTTCTGAAAAAATACTAAAGTGATGATTTATATTCTTCCCAGTTTTCTGTAGTAGCCTTATTGTACAAGAATTTTAAATGAGAGCCCTCTACCTTATTGACTCTTCAGGTGCAATCATGCATATTGTATTCACTTTCAAGTTTACTAAAACTGTACGATGGTCACTTCCCATTATAAGATCTATATCTAAGATCTCCACTTTATATAGATTTTTTATCAAGTCTTTAGAGATTCAAATTTGGTCAATCCTTGTGGCAGTACTATCATTCGACCATGTATAGGCTTGTGTGCCAGGGTTTAAAAAATGAAAAGTGTCTACAAAATTTTGACTTAACATCCAATCATACAATAGAAGCTTTTTGTGTACAGTTATGTTGCTAGGACTAAACTTATCCAGTTTTGTTGAGTCTGTAGAGATTATATGGTTGAAATCTCCCATGATTATAATCTCAAAACTTTTGGTTCTATTGAGGTAAATGCTAACAACTTGTTGCTGTATTAATTTGACCTGCTTTGGGTTATTTGGTGAAAGATACACTATGAGTATATCAAGTTTTAAATGTTTTGAAATTATGTGAAATTCTAGTAAGTATTCATTATGTCTTTGGAAATTTTCTGTATATTTCTGGATTTTTTCACTAATTAAAATGCCCAATCTAGAACCTTTTTTCTTGTTAGGACTTGAGCTAGTCCAGTAACTTTTGAATGAGCTATCTGGTATAAGGATGTATCGACCCTTCTTGTCTGATAAATTCATTTCTGTAACTCCTAAGATATCAATTTTCGTTCTCTTTTGCCCAATTTAACAGGTGCAAAAGCTTTTGATTATTTGATTTAAGACCATTAATATTGTGGCATGCCAATTTTAATTTGAATTCTAGGACATTGTTGGTTATCTTAAGTGGTTTTTGTCTTAACAAGCTACTTTGCTTGTTTGTTTTTGTTGATACAACTGTGGCGCCCTTAGGAGTAGTTGGGGGCTGGAACCCCTTGTTTTTCTTCTATTTTTTGTAGTCTGTTTATGATTTGTTCCAAGATACTATCCTTTTTGAAGAGGTTTTCATCTTGAGTTAATTTGATCTCTTGTTCATTTTGTTTTTCTTTCTTTTTTCCTAATTCTATTCTATTGAAACCCGTTGCAAATTTATTTTGTATACTTCTAAGGGGCCTTTTAGTATTACTTTGTGATCTAAGAACATTGTTGATTAAACGACTTCTCTATCATTGGTGATACTAGTCATAGAGTTTCTAGTCTTGTCAGTCTTTTTGGTAAGTGTACATTTTGCTAGATTCTCTTTACTAAATTTTTCTGTCTCGTTTAAGGGTCTCTTATTATTATTTTATTTTGATCAAGCTGCTGTTTCCTCTCTTGTAATGAAATACTCTGTTATTGGCAATTTTCCCATTTAGGTTTTCTGTAATTGGATTCCATTCTAGTTTAGTATTAAAATAATAAAGGTTACAATTTTGGGCTAAAGAAAGGTTCTCCTCTGATTTGAAGTATAAGTGTGCTCTCTTTCTTTGGTTCCCATTGTGATTGTTTAGTATATGAACTGCTTGGACTTTATACTTTTTGAGTTAATATATCAAAAGGCTATCATATACTATTGTTGGTATGTTGAAAATTACACTTTTGTAATTGTTTCTCACTTCTACTTCAGTAATGTCAAACTTGCCTGGTATAGTTCAGTACATTTTGTCTTGATCCAAGTGAATTGACCAACCTTCCTTAAGGATTTTTCTCTTTGTTCTGAACATGGCAAAATTTTAATGTAGGCTGCCTTTGTTCTAAAATTTTGTTACTATGCAAGAATATTTGATGAACCGAAAAAACTCAGATATGACTTTATTACAGATGATTTCATTTCCTTTGGCAGATCCCAAATTGTAAACAAGTAAGTTGAGGAGGAGAGGGGCTTTTGGGATAAGATTTTATTTTTCAGCGCCCATGCCGAAATATATATGTCTTCAATATGTTTGGATTTCTTATAGCTTAATTGAGTCAAATTTCTTATATCAATCTGAGAATTTTCTTGAATATAATTCTTAAGGCCGTAATCAAGTATGACACACTCTTTTTGTACTAATGTATCTTTAACTATTTCTGATTTGTTTGTTGGAGTGTGTGAGATTATTTCTTGCTCTGTAATATTTCTTTTGCGAGTGTTGCCCTATAGTTCTATTTTAACATTATTAATAGTATTGATAATTTCCACATTTGGTGCTGTCAAGGAAAATTCTATAGGAACTGTCTCGATTTCAGTTTTACTATTCTTCTGCTCTGTGACTTCTATTCGCTTGTCTACCTTATTTCTATTGTTTGCTTTGAACAGCTTAATCAGTTGTAGATTAAACCTTCCATAAGGGTAGGTTCAAGCTTGATTTTAGTGCTATTTTTCTAAAGGTAATTATCATCCATGTCAACTATTTGCATTGACGTGTTGTTTAAGTGACCTAGTAGAATCTTCTCCTCATCTGATAAGTTTTGATCTCTTGCTTTCTTGTATTGAGCATAGTTGTGAAGTCGGAGCACCTCGCGTATGATTGCAATTAAATAAATTTTATCAGTACCAAGATATTTGGCAACTTTTCTGTCTTCTTCCCAAATAAAATTATTCTGCATCTTTTGTACCAACGCTCTTTTAGAATTCGACTTGTTAAAAAAATTCTTATAATTGACAAGTTCTGGCATTATACGTGTGTTGTTTTGAAACTTGTAAAAATTTTGCAATATACTTTAGCTGATATTGTATTAGTATAAATATAAGCAAATATAATATCTAAAATTTAAATAATTAATTAGTTATAATAATTATAATAAATAAAATTTAAAATAAAAATATACTTTGATTATAATCTTTACTAGAATTATTAGCTTCAAATTTTTTAACATCACCATGTATCCATTTAAATAGCATATCTATTTGATAATTATTTGTACTTTTCCATGCAATTGCTTGCTCTTTGTTCATACAAATGATTATAAATTTTCTATCATCAAATATATCTATAAATTAAATAATAAAAATAAATTAATAAATATTTTATTAATAACAATTATCATTTATCACCATGGCGATGCATCACCATTCCTCTGATCGACCAATTATTTTGTTTGTTTTGATTTTACATTAATTAAAACAAAACAAATAGCAGCAGGTTATGATTATGGTTAGGGTATAGTAGGTGCAATAGTTAGAAAGCCTTCTTTAACCCAAAATTTTGCAAAAATTTTTTTTGCTAAAAAAAAGTGTAGTTTTATAGTCAAAATTTTAAGATAAAAGTGATTTTTTAAAAAAAAGTTGGTTTGCTTCGATTTCACATTACACCTGATCCTGCTTCACAATTGGTCGATCAGGGGTGGTAATGAATTTAGGGTTGCATCAGTCCGGTCTGGTCCCTAAGAGGACCGTTATCATAGTGTTTATGGTCTCGGTCCGGTCCGGTCATTCGGTCCCATAACAGTCCTTTAATAATTACGTCAATCTTAATGTATAAGATTTTATTGGCCAAAAATGACGTAATTTTTACTGTCAGATGTAAACAAACATCATATGATCTATGTTACACCTGATCAAGAAATTTGATTGGGTGATGCGAATATCACAGTTATGTTTACAAGAACCGGTCCCAGGACCGGTCATTTAATGGTCCCACAGTCCTTATCGGTCCCAGTCCGGGACCGGTCCTGGACCGGTCTTTTTCAGGACCGATGCATCCCTAAATGCATTGCCATGGTAACCCTTTTTATTAATTTAAAAATAATTTATATATTACTAATTTTTTGCAAATATCTATCAAATTCTTTATTTCCATTTCAAAATTCTATAACAATACCCAAAAAACCTTTGAAAATTGGTTTTGCTGCACTTTACTAACAAGATATCTTAACTTATCTAAATTATTTAATGATGAATGAACTTCAGTAAAGTGTTCTTTACCAAAATGAGCTTTTAATAAATTGCTAGATATTAATTTTTGATGTAACTCTTTCAAATATTTGTGCAGCTTCTTTAATCATATGGGTGGACCCATTTTTACAATTTTTTTTTTTTTTTTTTTTTTTTTTTTTTTTTTTTTTTTGACAGTCTTGTCAGTGCTTAAATACAAATTGAATCAACTAATTAAGCTAATTCTAGTAGTTACTACTTTGCAATTGCAAGCCCGGCATCAGCTGGCTATCTTAATCTGTACCCAGATGCGACCCAGATGCGACCTGTCGCACTAAGTCACGTATGACCCAGAAATTTTATCTTGGCTACTTGGCTATCTTACAAACCAAACCAAAATGGTACAACACCATTTACAATTCTATCTTCTACCCCTTGAGAAAACAAACTTTCAACTAAATCTTTCCTTCTTTGACAGTAATCATCTTTAACTTCATTATTCAACAAACTTCCTTCACCTAGAATTCTATTAGAAGGCGTAACTTTTCTCGAAGAAAACCCTTTGTCACACTTCTTGTGCTTGTCATTTCTTGAAATTCTGTTAACTTTCTCCTACTGATTTACTTCTTTACATCGACTTTGCCAAATTTCTTTGTAAAAAAACTCCTCAACGATTCTAGAATAAAAATCCAAGCATTGATAAACTTCTTTTTTACTGATCTTAGCTTCACATAACTCGTCTACCATATCATTGATAAGCAAACCCCTAATATGACTCTTCCGCCAGCTTCTTCTTATTTCACTTGTCAGGCCAAAAATAATCTTTTTAAACTTGGGCTTGGGTAATAAAACCTTACTTGAATCATCAAGTTTCTTCTATGCACCTTCACTGGCAATCTCCTCAATCATCTTCTAGTACCAATCATACATTTTACATACTGTCAAATGATCGAGAGTCTTGTCTTCCTCCTAACAGGCAACACAAGTACTCATGCTATATATTTCAGGTTTTCTTTTTCTAAGTATGGTCAAAACCGGCACTTCATTACTCAAGCATTTGAGCCTAAAAGCCATCCTACCACTTGCTTCAAGTGACTTGCATTTTACTCCTGTTCTTTGCCTGTTCTGTTTCCAGAACCTTGACCAATGATGCCTCAGCTCACTGTCTTCATCAAAAGACTGCATTACACTTGAGCTTCTCCATTCTGCTCCGAGTCTCATATTTAAAACTACCTTCATTAGTTTTCTCACCGGTTCTTCTACCGGTAGCTCCATCCAATACATCTTGTACGGATATCTACAATTGCTTTCTAATTTCAAATCTGAAGCTCTCTTCAATGATGCTCCTTCTTTTGCTAATTCATTGGCTTTCTCATTCCACCGAATCTTGCTATGAGCCTTAACCTTAATCAATTCCAACCTAATACCTTTCGACTTGTACAAGTCTTTGATTTTGGATACTAACTTATAATTCTTTTTCCTACCCCAACTTTTAACATCATCTAATCTGGTCGTGCATTCTAGATTTGCAATTGTAGCAGCACTATCTAATTTAATTGCTATTCTACTGTTACTCAATGATACTAACACTACCATTAATACTACAACTAATTCTGCCTTTGTCGATGACGGCCACCTTCAAAACTTAACTTTTCCTTCTATTATACTACTCTCATTCTCTTCATCGACCAATATCCAACTTGCACCCATTGCAGTAGAGCTACCTCTCTTTACTAACGAACCATCTGCGTAAAAACAGTAGCTAGGCTGCTACCTTCTAGTCAAAATTTTCAGCTGTCCCAATAATTCCTCTTTTAAATCTCTTTCAAAACCTTGTTGCTTAATTAAACACTCTTCATGGCTAAAAACTCGTATATTATTCTCCATTCTTGTCTCAGATTTGAGTATCTCTTTTCCTTCGTTTTCTACCTTAAAACCTACTATTTCTTTTGTAATTACTGGGACTTTCTTACCATGCTTAATACCCAATTTTGGTACTACTCCTATTAGGTTTTCTCTTTTAACCCAAAACAAATCTGCTTTACTTTTATCTTGACCTTTTTTAGAAATTGACAATTCTGCATCTTCGTGAACACTATTTTCTTTATCTTCATCTACTGACCAGCTTTCTACTAGCAGCTTCTTTTTCTTCTTTTCTCTAACTTTTCCTATAACTGACTCTCTTTTTTCGTTATTTAGTACAACCCACTCATGCTTCCTTTTGTCTTCTGACAATTTTGATGTATAAGTTTCATTGACAAAACATTCTCTGTTTGAACTTGCAACCTCTATCTACTATCCTCGTGCTCTGGTGTTTAATAAGTTTCTTCTCTATTTCTTCAAACCATTTCGCTTTTCTTCCATGCGAAGATTTGGCTCTCAAAGCATGAAATTTGTTCCAAGTTATCATCTTAACACCATTTTCTTCAATCAACTGATTAATGTAATAAAGGTTGTACTCCTTAATACTTTCATATGCCTTAGCAAAAATTCTCTCTCCCACCAATTCTTCTATCATTTGTCTGAAACCAGGAACACTCCATGATCTCTCTGCCGTTCTGATAGAAATTCCTATTTCTTTAGCTTTGACCAAAATCTGACATGCTAAATTATTCTTCCAAATTTTTTGTAAGCTGCAATTTTTGGAATTCTCCCATTGCTCTGTTACTAGACCTGCTAAAGCATATCCTTGTTTAACTCTTAATCTCGTGAGTTTGCCAACCTGATCCACACTATTGAGTCTATTCTGCAAGCTTACTACTTGTTGACTTAACACTTCGTGTCCTAGCAATCTACATCTTCCTAAACCTTGATGTGTTAAAATATAGTTTCCAGTCGTTGCAGACAACCCAATTTTATTTTTAATAAGCCTCACAACAGGTTGGTGAATTTTTCAATTCTCGCCTGAGATAATTTGGTAGTATGTAATAAGTAAACTAATTTTGGTACTAGGCATGCATTGTTCATATAAATTAGCTAGATTATAGTCATCTTCTTGTGACGTATTGCCCACATAAACTGTTTTACTACCAACTTTGCTTTTTTCTCTAACTGCTGTTCGTTAGTGCTACTATTTAGCCAAATTTCGAGCACCCGAACTAACGATTTCTTATTTTCTGCTTGAACTCGCTCCTTGCCAATTTTAATATATCTCTCTTCCTTCTGGATACTAGCATTTATAACAAGTAGCTTGGACTTCTTGCTATTAATATGAATATCGTTAAACTTAAAGAACCTTTGCGAGATTTGAATTAACTTTTCCATTTGGTTTTTACTCCTAGCTATCCATGTGGTGTCATTAGCAAAAGCTACTGCTGCCTGCCGCACTTCATTTACTTTTACCGAGTTTGTTCTAATATTTAACAGCTCATCTTGTTGAACTCTATAACCAAGTTCAGCATCATCTTGTATCTGTCGAAGAAGCGGATCATAAAAAATTCTACATATTAAAGGAGAAATTGTTTCACCTTGTTCGATACCGTCTCCTGCTTCAAATTCTTTTGTTGCGCCAAATTCAGTCAAAACTTTAACTTTTCTACTTTTAAACAGATCTACTACGAACCTAATTACTTGTTCTGGCAGCTTAACTCTCTGTAGTACAAATCTTAAAGTTCTAATTGATACCGAATCATACGCTTTTTTCATATCCTGTAAGACTACCCAAAGCTCCTTTCTATTTTCTTTTGCCTCTTCAACAATCATTTCTACCAAATGAATTGCTTCTGCTGTCGAACACCCAGGTAGTTCAGCAAAATTTGGCCCTTTCAATATCTCCTTCTCGACTATTATTTTGGATAGTCTTTTAGTTACGATTTTTGTTAAACATTTCCTAAATGTCTCTAGAAGCGCTATAGGCCATATATTGTTTATTTGATAACCCCAATCTTCACTCTTTGGAATCGGGTAGATTTGCACAACCTTCCACTTGTCAGGTATACAGCTATGTTTCATGCACAAGCTAGCAAGTCTTGTAAACTTTTTCTGTGTTTCTTTGCTAACATTTTTGATTAACACATATCCTATTCCCGAAATTCCTGCAGCTGTATTACTCTTCATCTCTCTTACTGTATTCGACCACTCCTCTTCCGAAATCTCTTCTTCAAGATCATTGTACCATTCAACTTTCACCTCTTTCAACGGCCTATAAACCTCTTCAAAACCTCCTCATCTAGTACAACATCTCTTTCTCTAAATTGTTCACAAAAATGATCTCTTGTTTTTTCTAGTACTAGCTCTGGTGTATTTTTTAAACCCCAACTATCTCCTTTTTGTTCGAGCACTCTATCAATTTTTATTTTATTAGTTGGTTTTTCAAGCAAACTAATCAACAACTTTCCAATATCACCATCAATTCTTTCACACCTTCTGTCAATTGCATCTCTTATTTCTTTTTCTGACTGTTTTTCGAACTCAATCTTCTTTTGTGCTCTTAGCCCTTTCCACTTCAACTTTGCATGTTGCAGCCACAATACGAGCTCTTTTCCATTATCTGATTTTACTACTGGCACTTCACAATTACCCTTTCTATTTATTGCTACAATTTCTTTGTTTATCTCTTCTAGGTTCCAAAAAACACGTTTATTTGCCACAACCTTCCTGATTTTACTTATAATTTTACTCAACTGTATACTTGTTTTGTGCAGTTCTGTTTTCCGAGGTTTCTGTTTCTTGCTACTCTCTTTCTTGACTATCTTCTTTTTGGGTAAGTTCTTGTTTGCAGCATACTTGATACCATTGTAAATAATGTCCCATATAGTATTAATACTATCTTTTGATTCGTTTTCAAAACAATTACTTAAGCCCTTGTTTTTCTTTAAGAACACCTCAAGGTCATTTTGATAGTTCTCCCAATTCTCCTTCATTGCTTTATCATACATGTACACTACTTTTGCTGGAGTTTTTCTTTTTTCCTCCATCAAATTACATAACTTTATCCATCGCTTATATGAAATCTCTGCTGTTACTATTTCGTGGTCACTCACTGTGATTACTTCAGCTTCTTTAATTTTAGCCTTGCATAGCCCAAGGCTCAAATCTTCTGATATCCAGATCTGATCAATTCTGGACTTTGTATCTTGACCAGACCAGGTGAACTTCTTAAAGCCAGGATTTAACACTTTAAAAGCATCAATAAATCCCTGATTTTTAAACCATTTATGTAACAGTAAGAGCTTCGTCAATGTAACTCCGCTTGGTCCCACCCTATCAAGCTCCTTATCTACTATGTGATTAAAATCACCCATCACTATAAAATGTGCATTGGTAGAACACTCCAAAAATTTCGTAACCACTTTTTGCTGAACCTTTTTTGCAACTTCCTTGTCATTGGGAGGAATATAGACTACTATTATAATCAACTAGAACTTTCTAAAGTAAAATCTTGCTTCTATCATATACTCCTCAAACCGTATGCCTTTTCCTAAATGCCTTTCCCACCTCTTACTAACCAATATGCCGACACCTGATCCTTTCCTTTTTTTAATCTCGTCCCTTGTCCAGAAACCCTTAAAATTCTTTCCTTCCAATAGATACTTCAAATTCTTTTCATTTGCATTCGTCTCTACTATCCCTAATATTTCAAAGTCCTTTTCACATGCCCAACCTAGTAATGCTTCTAATTTGCTTCTATTATTTTTAATCCCATTAATATTGTGGCATGCTACTTTAATCACAACTTCTTGTTTTTGTGCAATAATAGTTGACTTGTGTGCGCGATTTTGTGTAGTAGGCTCTGTTCGCCTACTATTTTCCTTTAATTCAACTAGTGCGGCTGTTAGGAGTAATTTGGCCTTACCAGGTCCTTAATCAATCTTTCTAGCTCATTGAACTTCAAACGAATCTCTTTATTAACTAACTCTTCACTGTGCCCTTCGTTGGTACAAATTTGTTTATTGCACAACGAGCTTTGCTTGGCCGTAAA
>QKWP01000457.1:194784-301844 GCA_003550325.1 Gigaspora rosea | reverse complement strand
TAAGCCGATATTTAGTTGTTATATCAACCTTAATAATATCGGCCTTTTTTTGGTTTATATTTTAAAAAATTAATATGTCAACAAGATATCGGATGGCAGATATTTATATAGTTATATTAATTAGCCGAATATCTTTTACCCGATTTTATAATGTTTGGTTTGTTACATAATGCCTATAATCTTCTCAATGCCGGCCTATCATATTAAAAAATTTCGACCAGTATAATATACTATTATATTAACCAAGAGAATCTTAAATATTTTTGTCTTAGTACTATTGTATTAGCCACAAATTAGTACTATCATACTGGCCAAAAGAATTTAACTTTTTTACTCTAAATAAAACTATTGCACAAACAAAAAAATTTACTCTAAAGTTATATCATAACAATTAATAAGATTTAAAATATATTGTTTAAATATTTAAAAAAATAATAAATAAAAAGAGTTGTTTATTTAGCAGGTTGTAATATCACAGATTTAGGTTTCTGAAGTTCAGTTCAGTTCAATAAAAGTTCAGGTTCAGGTTCAATGAACCTGAACTTGAACCTGAACTTTAAAAAATTTTTGAACCTGAATCTGAACTTAAAATTATTGGACATGAACTGAACCTAAACTTAAAATAAGTTCAGTTCAGGTTCAGTTCAAGGTTCATAAACATGTTCATGTTCTTAAAATACGTTTATTTTGCCTAATCACAAAATTAGAATCAATTAGTAAAATTTTAAAGAATCATAGATATATATATAATTTTATTAATAAAATTATTCAAATTTCTATAATCTAACTTTTAGCTCTAAATAAACTTGCTTAGCACCAAAAAATACATTATATTAGTATATTTTATTTTATTTTTCTTAAAATTTATACCAAAGATGCTTAATTTTTATTTTGATGAAAATTTTAAAAATTAAGCATATTTTCTTTAAATTTTTAAAAAAAGTAAATTAAATACAGTCAACTCTTTCTATAATAAATGGTTGGTTCTGGCTTTTAAAAAAAGTTCACTATAAAAAATTTACTATATTTTCTTAAGAAAACTTTGCTCTTCTTATACTGAACTATTATAAAATTCAAGAACTTTTAGTTTATTATATCTAGAGTTCGTTATAGAGAGGTTTGGTATAAAGAGAGTTAACTGTATACTGTTTGATGTCTTTTTTGTTTCTAAACAAGTTTACTTAGTACAAGAAGTTATGATCAATTAGTAAAATTTAGAGAATAATAGAAATTTGTAGAATTTTATTAATAATATTATACATATTTCTATAATTCTTTAAATTTTACTAATTGATTTTTACTTTTAGCTCTAAGTAAGCTTGTTTAGCACCAAAATTTATATCATTTCAATATATTATATTTTATCTTTTTTAAAATTTATATTAAAGATGTGTAATTTTGAATTTTTGTTAAAAATTTTTAAAACTAAGCATCCTTTCTCCAAATTTTAAGAAAAGTAAAATGAAATAGGCTGATTTGATGAATTTTTTGGTGCTAACCAATTTTATTTAGTGCAAAAAGTTATGATCAATTAGTAAAATTTCATGTAAAATAAGATTTTTAATAATTTTATTAATAAAATTATACAAAATACTATGATTCTCTAAATTTTACTAATTGATTTATACTTCTCACTATAAGTAAACTTGTTCAGTATCCAAAAATACACACATCTATATTTGGGTTTAAACTAGTTTGTATATTTTGGACTAGCCTAAACCAATCTTATGATTGAGTTTGAGTTTAGTATAAAGTTTGAAATAATAAAATTTGGAGTTTGAGTCTGTTCGGGACCAGACCAAATCCAGACCCAAACCTAGGAGTGCTATGCTATATAAATGCTAGACTAAACCTGAACATGTTCATGAACTTATGAACTGAACCTGAACTGAACCTGAACTGAATCTGAACTAGCTCTAAAAGTTTAATACTAAACTAAACCTAAATATGTTTTAAAAAATGTTCAGGTTCAGGTTCAATATTGAACCTGAACCTGAACTGAACTTGGCCTAAGTTTAGTTTAGTTCAGGTTTATAAAAATACTACACAATTAATATTTAAAAAAATTTGAATTATTATTAGTTAAGGTTAGAGTTGAAACTAGTATGTTTATATACAAAAATAAGTGTTAAAAACTTTTAATTAGAATTAGATAATTTTATTACTATTCTATTCATCTTATTAAAATAAATTGAATAATAGTAAAATTATCTAATTATGATCAGTGTTGTCATGGAACAGCTTTGGACAGTAGTTTGGACAATTTTGGACAATCTTGAACAATTAAATAAAGTAAAATTACTTAAAATTTAATTAAGACAATCTATTTTAATTTTAACTAGAATATGTTTAGCACCTCAAAAAATATATAATTATATATTTTTTAGACAAATTTAATAATTATTAAAGCCTGTATAAGCTTTGGACAATCTTGGATGCTTGGACATTTTGGACATAGACAAGGCCAAAAAAGGCCTTGGACAGCCAAAACGTACAATACTGATTATGATTACTAGATTACTATAAATCACATGTGTGCCATAATTGGTACTGCACTATAATACCTATATTTCTTTATATAGTTAATTTTCTTGTTATGAAAAAATAAAAGCTTTTTGAATTCTTTGAAAAGACCACTAATATAGATAACCATTATAAACTATTTAAAGGTAATTAATATTATTTAATTATTTATTTTCTTATAGTAAAATATATATTGCAATAATAAAATTTAAAAAATTGCTAATTGAAACAAATATTAATTATTATAGATCATTTATAATAATTTTAAAGAAATTTGAAAAGTAAATTTGCTCCATGTATGGCTTAATAAAGTCAAAATATATATTTAGTTTATATAATTGTTTGAAATTGCTAGCATTTTGTAAATCAAAGATATGTAAATTATTATTTAATTAGAAATAAAAAGTATTATATTGTATTATTTATTTTATTTAATTTTTTAATATTATTATTTTTTATATATATAGTCTTATTTAAGATAGAATGTATGTAGATCATTTTTCATATAAGCTATATGGTATATTAAATTTACATAGTAATAAAAAAATTTTTCTAATAAAACTTTTTATAACAGAGTCAATTTGTATCAAATTTATTTGACAAGTAAATTAAAATAGGTTGTTTATAATAGTAAAGTTTTGCAATATATTGCTTTAAAAAAAATTAACTTTATATATAATCAAAGCTTTTTGGGAATGCTATATGTTTTTTGAAAATTATACAAAGTATTGTTAATTCTGTTTGGTTGAATAATATGATGTTTACATGTAAATTATATAATATTGGTTATACAAAGTTGATCTACAATCTTTTTATATGAATTCAAAAATATAACACCCTACCATTAAAAGATAATCTAAATTTGATAACTAATATATAATAAAGATAGAAATAAAATATTAATAACATTTTGAATCTTTGTTTATTAAGTATTAAATGTATTTTTTAAAACATTTTGTCCAAAAACTACATTCTAATAATTATGAACTATTTGTGCTTTGTCAAATTTGCCTTGCCTAAAATGCTTTGCTCAAATATATTTTTTTTGAACTACTTTTTCAACATTAGTGATTTATACTGAAAAAAACTTCATTAATTAGTTATCCAAACTAAAATATTTGATACAACCAATTGCAACTGATTAATATTACTTCATGTTTTACTTTCAGGAATTATCAAACCTTTATCAAATTTTTGGCTCAACCTTGCTTGATTTTTATATTCATTCATTTTCTTTTCAGAACTTTAAAGTATTGTACTAAAAGTTTAGTTTAAAAAAATATGCTAGCTTTATAACAAATGTAAATAAAATGCACTTTAACAGAAATAGGAATTGTATTGAACATTGTTGAAGTGTATGCAAGAGAAATATTCAAGTTCCATGTCTTGGTTTAAAGTTGTATCCAGTATTTCACAAGATTTCAAATATTACTTTGAGGTTTATAATTAATGACAAACATGTTGATATATTTGTACAATGCTTTGAAAAACATAATAGACATCTTCATAAACATGAAGGATCTGGAAAGTCTCAAACATGTATTGATAATCAATTGTATGTAGAAGATACTAACAATATTTTAAGGATTATTACATATTATAAAATTATTAGAAACCCAGAATAGTTATTAGTATTCTCGATAGATACATTCTTTAGATAGTAAAATATTTTTTTGCTAAAGATGAATCTGCTATATTTATGCTATTTTACAAATTGATTTATCTGTGCAATGTTAAAATTCGTTTCATTTTCTCAACAAAAAAAATCCATTCATTTGCATTGTCAAAAAACCCATTCCATTTTCACAAACATCATTTAAATCTAAATAATTAAATGTATTGAATGTTATAGAGGTTTGACTTGTTGAAGAAGCTGAAATAGGCCAAATAGAATTAGATAGTGAATTTGTTTATATATTGTGAGTTTCTTTATTCTTCCAATATTGTCACCAAGTTCTCCAAAATAAAAATTTGCCATTATCAGTTGGCATTTTAGACAAAGACATTTAGACATATTTTTGCATATTTGCCAAAAAAAAGGTAAAGGAATATAGGTTTAATTAATATTTAAAAGTTCATTAAAATGTTTACGAAAAATACTTGTTAGATATAAGTTTAAACAAGAAAATAATATAGAAGGTTGATCATGCATCAATTAATTCCTGCTTTTATATTTTTACTATGCAATATTATGTCATTGGTTGTTGAATAAACTTTAAAATTAATTTAACTTTACCAGGAACAGAGTGATGAATATCACGTAGTGATGGTTTTACAGTGTTATACTTAAAAATTTTAAAATTTTTTTTTTGATAGCCCTATCGGTATCCCGTGATCAAATTGCATCGATCACTCTGAACTCTTAAACTGTAAACTCCAATTATCGATTTGATCGATGACTGATTGACATATGAACATTCTTTACTATTTCTTTATTTGTTATTATATACATATCTCTGTTATTTCCTATTTTGTTATACGTATACATATCATTTCTTATTACTTTATTGAAGTTTTATAGATGTGATAATTGATCGGAAGATGGATCGACTGCTACCACCCGACCTCCATTTACACTAACGCGCTTGAATAAGAAGTCTTCAGTACGTGTTTCATGGTGACACTTGAATATTTGGCCTATCTTGGATGCCTCAAGGCATTTAAATATTTTCAGGAATCTGCCGATACGTTTCAAATTTTCATCTTCACGGACGGAACTTTTAAATAAGGCAAGGGTGTGGTTGAAATTAATGTGACTAATGAAGGGATTGGTGTTGAAAAGAATCGAATGATTCTAAAAATATGTTGACTGCAGGTAAAAGTTTTTTTGAATAGAGTACTATAATTAATTTATGTATCTGAAAACATGTATTTAAAGGCTTGAATTCTGCCTTTAATAAAGACTTCAGACTTCGATCTGCCCTTTTGTTTAATAATAAACCTTGACCCCATATAAGTTAGTAGGCATTTCAAAGCTGAAGGCAACTTATATACATTTTTATTATCGAATTCTCGACACTGTTTGTTAGCATTACGCTGCTGTTTTGTTATTTGTTTTATTAGTTATTTTATTTATTGTTTGATTATTTTTGCACTGCTGCTGATACACATATCGATACACCGATATTTGATTGTTATATTGATAATACGTTTAGGACTATATTAAACTGCTGTATTGTTTAATTGTTTCTGCTGATTAACGATTGATATCGTTAGATAACCCTTTTGTTTGATTATACATTAATTCATTCCTTTTTAACCCCTTACACTTGATTCAACTCCTTTTACGCCAAAGTACCCTAACTCCTTCATAATTCTCTCTCTGGATTTCTTTGCTATTAACTCGTAAATATCGTTTACTATCCCGATAGCTCTACCGGCGGGTCTGATATCTCCCAAATGGATAGTAACAACGGCAATCGAAATGTCATTGCTTCACAAAATCTTGGATCTGATTGGTCCACATGATACTATATATCACTTGGTGTTTAATTTTTACCTGTCTATCATCGCATGGACCGTCCTCATGCTTAATTTTCACGTGTCTATCATCGCATGGACCATCTTGAATACTGCCGAACGGTAATTCGAGCACCTAATTTCTTAGCGTGTTAAGGATTATGTGTATGAATACGTGGTTAGGGTTTTATTATTGCAAAGTCGATTATGATCTTTTTTGCAATTCCAGTCATTTTGTTAGAAGGCTATGCAAAGTTGGTAGATAGACTTTTCCATTTTTCATAAATATTTGGTCAGAATCTTTGCCATCCAGATTATTTGATATTACCAGAAACGTAGTCATGCAAATTGACGGGGTGTATTGTTACCTGCCATCTAGAATGTCATTCGAAAATCTTACATTTGTTGGGCTATCATTTCACATGTCAAATGTGCTGTCCTGGTATAACATACTTCTACTGTTCGTATATGAGCATACCGGTGTTTTATGATCAACTTTTTCTATTTTTAGTTAGTATTGTTATTTTATCGTTATTTATTTCTTATTTTGGGGGACGTCTAAAGCAGAGTAGATTCTTATAATATATATTTAGGGAATTAACTTTAGGGTTAGGGTCATAATAGATTAGTTAAGTAGGTTTTAGATATTACATATAAGCAAAATTGCCTTCCCGACATTTTTAATTAATCCACCAAGGTAGGTTTTGACTACCGTTTTTTGTATTTTTCAGGTTTTTCACTTTCTGCTTCACCGAAGATCATCAAATTTCTATAATTTGATTGGTCATATGTCACGTGATTCTGCTCTGCTTTAGGCGACCCCTTATTTTGGCATAGTCGGGTGATTAAATCTCCAAACGGGTGATCAAAGCCCCAAATGGGTCAAACTGGTAATCAAATCTCCAGACGGCTGATCAATTACTCGTTTGGAGATTTGATCCCCGATTAAAGCTCCCATAAATTAAAAATATATAAGGGTTTTGTTTGCTTATGGAGAAGAACTAGTAGGGTTGTAGATAGTATTTCTGTAATAATCCAATGTATTGGTTCATATTAATAATGAGGACCCTTATACCTGTAATTATAAGTTAGTTATCGTTTTAAATCAGAATTTGTTCACGATCGAACTAAACCGGCCCAATTTCATCATGCTCTCCCAACCGATCGCAACACCATATTTGGTATTTGTGTTATTCTGAGAATGCAGTAATATGTATCATATGGTGGAATGAAATCAGGTAAAATATTCTCTATCGCTATCAGACTGCCTTAAGATTCAAATTGTATTTATTGTGATCTATTTCGATTTTATTGAGATTTTACTTAATACTCTATTCAGTAGCATCAACTCACCAAAAATTACTTCACAGACAACTTAGTTCGCAGAGAATTTGATTACAGGTAAGATTATTTTACAATCGATTTATTCACAAACAAGTTTGTTTTATTGGCAGTTATTTCGATGACATCAGATTTCACAGACAAATTAATTCTAGTCATTGACGTTAGAATTAAGTTTAATTTACCGTAAATTCTCGAAATAGCGAGCATGGACGTTGTTTCAATGAAAAAGGTAAAATTAGAGAATTATAAGTGTTACACAATATATGTTTAATATAAATAGAAAGAGCAAAAGTTAGTCTTTTGACTGTAACGAATAAAGAGAAGAGAAGCGTATAGTAAAGATATTTACGCCTGGAAGTTGATAACCAGTTGAGCAAGATAACAGTTACATCACGTTCCTGGTTTTAGCGCGACTGCGTCGCGCAGCTAATCTAATTAATATTATTATGAATAAAACTGATCTACTCCTGTGGTAAATACAAAGTTTTTTTTTAATTGTATTCTATTAGTTTTTTTTGGATTATAATTATTTTCGAGAGACTTTAGAAATAACTTATTATTCTTTATAAAAATATTTTAATATAATATCTTTAGAAAATGTTTATAATTTACATGTGATATGTATGCCCATAACGTCATAAAAAATCAAAAATTATAAAATAAAAAAGGAAAAGATCAGAGAAAACAAAAGAAAACAAAACAAAAAAAAAAATCAAAAAATATAAAATATAAAAAGAAAAAGCTATGAAAAAGGAACCAATAAAATTTAAAAAAGAATCATGAAATGTAAAAACTATCTAGTGCAAACTTGTTGGCTTTCTCGTATGGGAAGCTTATGCACTTATTTCAGCATTTTCGTGCACACTTAATTATAGCCAATTTAAATTTTAGTTAATTAATTAATTAATTAATTAATAGACCACACTTTACTTTCACCTTTTTCATTGTTACAAATGTTTGACTCAAGTTCAATCCATCCATTTTCGAACATACCGTTTGGAAAATATTCTTTAATTTTACATTCAACGCTTGTAATTTTTAAAGTATATTCTCTCCACCAAGTGGTTGCAGTTCTTCCAACAGATTGTAAATTAAAAGAGGGTAACTTGTTAAGATATCTATTAAAATCAATAAATATTATTAGATATTAAAATTATAAATTTAGAATATTCTAATACACCAATCATTAATAATAACTTACCGAAATAATTGGCCAATCCCCACACCTTTATTCAAAATCAAATCTAAAACAGAACTATCATAAATTATGACCTCACTTATAGCATTACAAACTATTTTACCCTCACATATAAGATTGACTTCACGATCAAATTTTTGTAAAATTGGATTACTATGTGCAGAAGATTTCTGATGATAAATAGGAACACTAATGTTTTTGATAATTTGTACGATTACGGATTTGTTAAACCATGAACTATTTAACAAATTGTTTGTAATTAGATAAAATTTTCATATCTTGAAAACACTTAAATTTTATATTAACAAACCTTAAAATCCTTTGTAAATTACCATTAGCAGTTAAACAAATCCTCTAAGCCATTAAATTCATTTGGTAATGATATATTGGTCTCTCCTAAAGACATTACATCTCCAAAGTTATTTGGAATTGAGCCTAATGGATATTTATCAACATTTTCATTTTTCTCTTTGCTATAAGAAGAACATGCTTTTAGATAGCATATGCTTTAAATTAGCTAGAACAAATGTTATGCTTACTTCCTAGTTTATGACGACAACCAAATATTATAATATCCACCATCTAGTTAAAAATGCATATATTAGTATAATATGTATAAATTCATTATATATTGAAATGAATATTGTACTTACAGTTTTATAAATTTGAAAATACATAGATGTTATCAGAATTTATACTTACTCCCTAATTAACATGTGCAAATAATTAAAAATTAGTAGCATAAACATTTTAGAGTTATTATCATTGATAAAGATAAATCCCTAATAAACAATGAGCTTATGCTTACGAACTATTAATTTAATATTAGCACATTAAAAAATTTATAAAAATTCGATAATTTCTAAATCACATGCAGTTAATTATTAGCTCACTTTAACTTGCGAACTTCAAGACAGTATCGTAATTCACTATTTTGCGCAAATAAAGTAATAACATTGTAGAGATTAATCTGATTCACATTGAAAATAGATAAAAATTTCAAAATGAGACTTCCAGAACTATCTATAACTTATATGGGTTTGGTCAAAATCCCGACAAACAAAATCCGACAGGTCATAATCCCAATAAAAAAATTCCGACAATCAAAAATCCCAACAATCAAAAAAAGCTTTCCTTGAGCAACTTTACTATAAAATCCAACCCTTACCTAGACGCCCACCCTAACCTAACCTGGGTACTCACCTAACCCTAACCTAACTTAAATAAATTTAATAATTTTTTGTTGTCTGGATTGTTGGGATTTTTATTGTCGGGATTTTTTGTTGGGATTTTGACCTGTCGGGATTCTGTTTGTCGGGATTTTGACTAGCACCAAATTTATATAGATACTTTGATCTCTGATACTAAAATAAACAGATCCCATTAACTTACTTGCTATTCATTTCGTTGATATAATGTATATAATCCAAATATATCCTAAAAGTTTTTAAAACTTAAGAAATTAAAAGTTTTGTGATTAGTTTATAATAATAACCACAAAAAAGATAGCAGAAAATAATATAACAAGTTTACGGGAAAGTTTACATCAATATAAATGATTTAATTATACCTAATGCTAAAAATTTCTTTTTTTTTTTAAAACGCATTTTCATGTGCTATTATAAACACTAAAGCATATCAGGTAATGATTAGACACTAACCTGGTAATTGATCCGAGTCGAAACTCAATAATGTCCGTTTAACTGTCACACTAAACCAAGAATAAAAGCAGAAAAAAAGCCCGATTTATTCTGGATTTTTGAAGGCTATAAAAACAATACCGTATTCCTCCGAAAATAAGCTTATTTTCGGGTATAATCTCAACTAATATATAATTCGAATGATTTGATATTTAGTTGCTTATTTCTATTATATGAGGGATGCTAATTTTCGGCATATATGAATTGTAAGGGGTTCTTACTTTCAGGGGTGCTTACTTTTGGGGGTGCTTTTTTTCAGGTATTTCACAGATCAGTATAGTAAAGGTGAGCAGATCCGTGTAATAGGCCGTAATATATATTAGCATTAGGGTAGGAATTATAGCTGCTCGGTATAGTATAGATCTTAAATTTGGCCTAATATTATACTGATCTGCGAAATACCTTGCTATACGGATCTGCTCACCTATACCTTTTTTTCGGAGGAATACAGTGTCTTAGGCGGAAGTCCGGCGGGACAGACAACCACCAACACCAAAAACAAAAACAATACCCAACCTCACGATATACTCGATGAGTAGAGGCAGTAGGATTTTGGTAAGGTAAGGCTAATCGTGTATAAAGTGGGTTTGAATCAACGAACTTATCATTTTTTATTCAAGCACTGTTCACTGTTCACTAGAGCATGCTTTATTAAAGGGCGAAAAGAAGCCCAATTTATAATGATTTTTACATGCGGAGGGGGAGAAAAAGAACAAAATCGACTTTTTTTAAACTAAGCCCGTCACGCAATTTCAAAGCCTTTTTGCGATTTTAATCGCTTCTCTCTTATCGCGACTTAGCCTAACTCATTTGTTTTTTTATTTATTTATTTTTTTTTTGTTTTTATTTATTTATTTATTTAAGGCTTTGGTTCTTCTCTTTTTCCACGGCCTTGGGGCTTATTCTTCGAGGGCTTGTACTTCGTGGTCTTCCATTGCGTCGGTTCGGATCTTGGGCACGTTTTTGGGTCTCGTGACGGCGAAGTTGCTGCGGCGAGTTCTGACGGCTTTGCCACCAAAAATTCCTATTTTTCACGTCCCGTGAAAAATAACACGGTGTTTTCGTAGAGCTTCGGCAGGAACCAGTTGAAGAAATTTTTTTTTTTAATTTTCACGATTTTTATAAATTTTTGACCAGGTCTTTTTAAGGGTTTTTGCCGGGGGTCAACTTTGTTTTTCTTCCTCCAGGATCGAAGGCTATGGTTCCGTTCCAAAACGATAAGTATAGCGTGGGTCTTTCTGTTACGTTCTTCGTGGAACATCAGCTTTTATCCAACTTTTTCCAACCTTATCTCCCTTTTATCTTTATTAGGCCAGTGTTTTTGGATTCAGACCCTCATAATGTACACTCCCCGGGTAGAGATGGGAAAAATGCGCATTTTATAATAAAATGCACATGAATGCGCATTAATGCGCATGATACCGATGACAAAAATTTTTTAATTTTATCTTTATAATTGATAATATATCTAAATAAAGATACTACATATTGATTCTTAATCAGATTTTGCCAATATATATATAAATTTTTACAAATTTGATAATTGTAAACTTCATCGTTGCTTATCTTATATAATTTGACACCTGACCCGTGGTTCTGCCACGGGAGCTTTGTATAAAACTTTAGAACCTTAGTTAAAATCTGTAAATTTGCATTATATAATATTCATAAATATGCTGAGTTAGTTTGCATTGAATCGTCACAAAAAAATTCTGTTACTGAACATACTATTCTATTAACTACAGTGTATGGTTAAGTTTGTGTTAGTTTGCATTAAATTATGTTATTATAAAATTCTGCCACAGAATTCACACTCTATTTCAGTATGGTTGAGCCAGTTTTTATTAGAATTATTGTTATTTTTATCATGAGTTTTTATAAAAAAATTCTATTACAAAATTTGCTCGCTATACCAGTAATAGTGGGTTAGTTTGAATCAGTATAAGCTAACTATAAAAGTTTGTTACAAAGCTCATTATTCCAATAACAGATAGTATGCAGCTTAGTTTTATTGGTGAATGCCAATTTTTAAAATAAGTGTTGCAAAGAGAAAACCTTATATTGCTATATTAGTTTTAGCTCATTGGTCACCTTTTGAACATAACCGTAATTTTATTGGTTGGTAGATCGACATAAAGCTACTACTTTTTTTTGATATTCGCTAATATATTCACTATTTTTTATTAATCATATGATTTATCTATAGCGGAGCATTTGTGTTCTTGCACTTGTTCTTGCACTTTATTCTTGAACTTGAGACCATTATACAAAACGTTTTCAAATTCGTGAAATTTTTTTAGCCTCAAATAGTTTGTTACTGTAATATTAGGCAATCAAACAACAAAAGTAAATTTGGAAAATTCACATTCACGATTTTGTGTAGTTTAAGGCATTAATAAAATGATATAATATACTCGAATGTTATAACAATTACTCGACCATGATAATAGTCATAATCATCTTACGTATATCTGTTAGTTTTCCTACTTTTAGGTCACATTTTTCGGATACGACCAATCAAAAATGTTAAATCGAACAGACCCAGAATTGAAATATATAGATAGATTAGAATGTTAATTATACTTATTTTATATTTAATTTTTCTATATAAAATTTTGATGGGATAAAATGCGCATGATTCGGAAACATGCGTATTAATGCGCATTCATGCGCATGATTGAGCAATCATGCGCACGCATGAAACCCATCTCTAGTCCCGGGGCACCTTCTTTCGCTTCATGTCCACTTCGATAGGCCTTTTTATCACACGACCGGGGGCAGTGTCAAACGTCGGGGCTCGTGGTGGTACAGGAAGACTTACGATCGTACCAACCATTTGTACCTCTACTGGACGGTCGAGTAACCGGATTGTCTTTCCTCTTTTTTTTTCAGTTCGTCCGTGGCTAATTCGTCTCTTAGCAAAAAAAAATTTATTTATTTATTTATTTATATTTTTTTTTTACCATTTTTGCGTAGGCTTATTCCTCGCCAGACCAGGCTCTATCGTTACGACTTGTCAGGCAGTGTACCGAAAAAAAAAAGCCTTAATGTCTTTTTCTTCCTTGCGCAGTACCCATTCACGCGCCGGCACCAGGCTCCAATTAGCGACTTACAGGCCAAAAAAAATAACAACGGCTTTCTTCTTTCTTCTCTCTCTCTTTTTTTTTCATTTGCCTTAGATTCGCAGCTTTAAACGTCGGGGAATCTTGGAGGATTCATATCTCACCGGGCCGACTTCACGGGACAGACAACCACCAACACCAAAAACAAAAACAACACCCGACTTCACGATATACTCGATGAGTAGAGGCAGTAGGATTTGGCAAGGTAAGGCTAATCGGGTATAAAGTGGGTTTAAATCAACGAACTTATCATTTTTATTCAAGCACTGTTCACTGTTCACTAGAGCACTGCTTTATTAAAGAGCGAAAAGAAGCACATTTTATAATAATTTTTACATGCGGGGGAGAAAAAAGAACAAAAACGAACTTTTTTTAAACTAAGCCCGTCACGCAATTTCAAAGCCTTTTGCGATTTTAATCGCTTCTCTCTTATCGCGACTTAGCCTAACTCTTTTGTTTTTTTATATATTTATTTTTTTTTTGTTTTTATTTATTTATTTATTTAAGGCTTTGGTTCTTCTCTTTTTCCACGGCCTTGAGGCTTATTCTTCGGGGGTTTGTACTTCGTGGTCTTCGGTTCTGATCTTGGTCACGTGTTTGGGTCTCGTGACGGCGAAGTTGCTGCGGCGAGTTCTGACGGCTTTGCCATCAACAACAATTCAGCAATTGATAAAATCACAAGTATGTCCATTCTTAATTATCTGATTGGATAAAAAAATGTGTCTTAACAATACAGTAATAGAATAATCGTATGCCAACTAAATATACTGTCTCGTTATTTTCATGCATGCCTTAACAAATTTGGTTATAGTAGTGCTTGCGCCATAAATTCCGAATTTGGTACTTTTACTTATCTTTCTCCTTGATACGTATACCAGATTTTTTTGTTGGACTGCCATGTGATTGCTGTCTCTTTTGACAGCCCCAGTAAGACCATGAAAGATCGTCGCAGGTGCACCAATCAGATGATTAAAACCAGTACTCATATGGGCCGATGTGATATTTTCAAATAGGATCTTCAAAATTTGCGCCAATCAAATAAATTCATTTTACGTAAAATTTGTAATTCTTGCGAATTTGTCCTACATTAAAAATCAATATCGCTGATCAGATGATTTCTAAACCAATCATAAACTATCATCTCCGATTTATGGATGGGTTTTGGATGGGTTTTTGTTGAAATGAGTAGAAATGAGTAGAAATGAGTAGAAACAGGCAGAATGAGGTATTGAAACTAAAAATATTAGCTCTTAAATAAAGTTTTATATCAGGTTTTCTGTCCTTTGTTTATTTTTTTCTTTTTAGTACCTTCGTACTAACAGAACACTATTTTTACAAAGCTTTTAGATTATTGCGCTAAGTATAAGAATTACATAGAAGACATAGAAACAAAATTTCGAACACTTTCATTGTGAAACAAATATTTTTGATGTGAAGTGAAATATTCTTTGTAAAAATATTATTTTGAAGCCAATTTCGAAACAATATTGTTTTACGTTCATTTTTTTTAGAAACTTATGTTTTTTCAAATAGACTTACACAAAATCTTTTAAATAAATTCTTGCTTTTCATATATAAGAAATATAACGGATATATGATTTAAAAAAAATGTGTATAAATTATCCTACGAATTAGGATGGTTAGGTTGGTTTAGGTTCGGTTTTTGGTTTGGAACCTTTAGGTTCTATTTCAAAAACCTAAGAACCTGGTTTTTAAAAATTCCAAAACCTGGTTCCAGAACCTGTTTCTGAACCTGGTTCCTGAACCTGGTTTGACCTAAAAACCTAAAATCTATTATAAATTTAAGAAACTAAGAACCTAAAAACCTAAGAACCTACCATGAACCTAAAAACCTATCATGAACCTAAGAACCTAGGTTCCAAAATTGGAATCTGGTTTTAAATAACCAGTTTCTAAAACTAGGTTCTTAGGTTCTGGACCTAGGAACTTTACCATCCCTACCTACGAATACGCTATTATGTTTATATGAATGTATATAAATTATCCTACGAATAAACGCTATTATGTTTATATAAATCCAATTATCACATAATGTGATATAATTGATTGGAGTCAAATCGGCTCATATGCAGTTCCAGGTACATCACGAGATTACTCGATATGTGGCCCGTATCCGCCCGGACAAAACAAAGCGTGACGACTAAACCGGTCTTGATTCATTAAGTAAAAGTGTCGGGAAAGCGATTTTACTATATATAAACCATTTTCTATATCTTAATCTAACCCTAACCTAATATCAATCGATTTAAATTCAAAATCGAAAAAATCGGGTAATCTCGTAATGTACATGGTTTTAGCCATCCCCATTGGGGTGGTAAATCAACTACGTAATCAAAACTATATCAGGAGCATTAGTAATTTTACTATGATCCTTTACTCCAATTAATTATAAAGAAAAGTACAAAATTCTAAAAGATTCATCTGAATATTGCGCTTCTTTTTTTAATTTCTTTGAGTGAAATCTCTTCATAAGAACTATCACTAAAAAGTAACGCTTGACTTTTCACAAAATTCTAGCAAAGTTTTTTTTTGTTTGTACTTATCATACGAATTTTTTTAATAAATCTATATATTCTCTAAAATTTATATATTAAAAAATTCGACCGTAACTTTGTTTTTTGACACTTTATAGATATTTTATGAAAATTTCCAAGCAATTACTTGCCTCTTGAATGAGTTGAATCGCTTTGAAACTGATCTTTTTAATAAGTAATATATTAATATTACCGTTATATACATATCAATAGTGATAACGATTGTTTTCCTTCGTGTAACATGAAAATCTGCAATATATTAAATTCTATAGTTACATTACATAGTTTTTACTTAGTTGATTTACCACCCAGTACATACGTACGTACGCATAAATAATATAACTCATAAGTTTCGTCAATTCGTAGATTTCGCCAATTCGTCACAGGTTTCATAAATTGTAAATCGTCAATCGTCAGGGATTTGCCAATCGTCAATTCGTCAATTCGAAGTCACCTGACGAGATGGCTTCGTCATTCATCATTAACTAATATTTTGTCACTCGTTAGGCATCATTAGTTGATACGCAGCCATTATGAATATCACGATAAATCAATAGTAATTCGGGTGTAATTCGGGTTCTTAATTTAGGCCTAATTCCAAAATGTCGCAGTGATAGCCATGATATTTTCATATTAAGACATTAATCAGTCAAACGATCGAAATATCGCAATATCACAATAATTACAAATTTAAAAGGAATCGTCATACAGTAGTCTGATCAAAGTTTTTTCCCACATTTAGGTCATGTTTTGGATGTGGCCAATCAAAACGTTATACAAACACAAAATTAAATAATACTGTAATATAGATGATATAGACTATGTAGATTATTTAGATAGAAAAAATTGGTAAGCTTAAGCGTATTTGGTTTTCATATTTCTGTAACACGAACGTATGTAAAAATAATACAATCTGCAATGATGAATGATATCTGACGAATGACGAAATGTTCGTCATTGACGAATGACGAACCCTTTATAAATCTCAATCCGAATTTCAAGGTAGACTGTAAAAATCAAAACGATCCACTTTTTTCACAAAAAAAAAAAACTATAACCGGTTTTCTTTAATTTTACACAATTTTCTTTTATTTAGGAACACGTTTGTTTTGACTATCACGTTGCATCTGATCTTAAATTTGGATTGGTCAGAGGGTGAATAATTTTTGAAAACGCTAATGAAATTTTAATTTTAATTATTAAATATATATTACGAACCCAAAGTTTTGAGACTGGAGGTCCAAAATTTACTTGACATAAAAAAAGAAACTCAATTAATTATTAAATATATTACGAACCCAAAGTTTTGATTTGATTTATTATTGATTATTTATTTTTTTTTACAAAATTTAATAACGCTTTTTGTACTTAAACTTTGATTTTTTTTTATAAACTAAATTAATTCATGATCCGCCTAAGAACCAGTGAAAAACAAAGTAAATAGTGGAGATATGTTTACTATGTATTTTTTGCCTTTTTTGGAATCTGGAGTTTCCCAAAGGACAAAACGATTTTCTACTAAGTAAACATCTATTTTGCATTAAGTAAAAGTTGTAGAGGAGAAAATTTCGGTCATAATGGCAGTTAAATCATTAAAGTCGGCCCAGTGGATCGCGAGATATGAGCATTTTTGTCTTCGCGATTATATGTTTACTTTTTTGTTTACACCATATAGTCGCAAAGACAAAATTGCTCATATCTCGTGATCCACTGGGTCGATTTTAATGATTTAACAGCCATCATGACCGGAATGTTCTCCACTACAATTTTTATTTAATTTAAAAGAGATGTTTACTTAGTAGAAAATCGGTTTGTCCTCCAGATTCCGAAAAAGGCAAAAAACAATAGTAAATTTCCCACGATTTACTATGTGGTTCTTAGGCGGATCACGAATTAATTTTAAATATGTTTGATCGTGTAAAAATCGAATATTTTAAATACTACATAAATTTAAAGTATAATTAATTATATAATGAAATATACTGAATTAAACATATTTAAAGAATTAGAATTAGGTATAAAATAGGTAAGCTTCATATTAAGCTAATGAACTTTACAATAAAATATCATTACTTTTAAAAAAATTAAGATTTATGCTAATCAACTTTTTAACAATACATTACTTACAAAAAGATTTAATTAAGAATTAGCATGTTCGGATATCGTCATAAAGAAGCCTGTTGAAAGAGTGTCGACTGTATATCGTTATGCCATTAATTAATCAATTCGTCAAGATTTTCTTTAATCGACATGATTTCGTCAATCGTCAAAGGTTTCGTCAATCTCAAGGGTTTCGTCAATCGTAAGTGTTTCGTCAATAGTCAGGGGTTTCGTCAATTGCCAATGGTTTTGTCAGACGAAAGCCATGACGAAAACTGTTGTCATCGCAAAAATAGTTTCGTCAGTTATCATTAGCTATAATCATCATTTGAGGGTGAAAAAAAAGTTGTGGGTGAAGTCCACCCAACCCGATCTAAAACTCAGGCAGGTTTCACTGTTTTAAAATAAGTTCCCACACACTGGTCACGTTTTCCAAAGATGACCATTCAAAAACGTTAAAGCGCACAATTTATGAAGATCCATATAAATGATTTGTGTATTTTCTAAACGGGGAAGATCTCTTACAAGCAACTTTATGGAAATCAATACAAACAAGTCACATACTCGAATTCAATTCGCCGAGTTAAATTGACATGTTGCATAAATAAGAACTAAGATTTTAATTAGAATCCAAAATCTGGATAGTCCATGCAATGTTTTATTGCCAAGTTCAGGTTTTTTAAGACTTAGATGCAAGAATGATTGTCGTGATTATTTTTAGCCAATCCGTTAAAACCATAGAGGGAGGCGCTTGAGAACAACCCAAAATCCAAGTTTAAAGGAAATCAAAATTGAAATTCGGTTCACTCTGTGCATTTATCACAGATATTATCAAGCACCAATAAACATCACAGTTCTGTGAATACCGGATAAATTACAACTTTTGCTTCATAATTGTCTATATGATTCTATTATTCTTAAGACGAAATCTAAGATCTTTGTTACGTACGTACGTACATATTAACGTGCATATGTACTGCATGTTATAAATGCTTGACGAAATGACAAAAATGTATGGTTTCGTCATGTCACGTGAGTTTCGTCAGGCATCATTACTGCACACACAAACTTCGATCAGAGGAATTTTTATCAGACGTTAATTATATTTTCCGGATATATACCTCATCCGAAGTAAAATACAGTACACAATTTTTTATTGCGATAAAATTTTACCTGTTTACCTGTCAGCTATGGTACTATTCCAAATCGTTTATTTCAATCATGTGATACATATAATTTTAGTAGTTATTCATTTTAAAATCTAATCTAATCTAACCGATAAACAAAGCCACATTTAAGGCTAAGCAAGAATACAAATTCGGTATATAATTAAACTACAAACAATAAATCACCTTTGAATGTCGATATCAATGTGTAATAATATAACTTCTAACCATTTTTAGAATTAATCCGACATAGCCACAAATATATTCGGTATTATGACGAGTTCTTGGAATTTGGTTTAAATAGATCATCATAATGTACTAACTTTATCATTATTAGAATTAACGCTTCATCCAATTTTTTATTTACCTCATTTACATGTATACAGCTTTAACTAAAAAAAAAAAAAAAAAAAAAAAAAAAAAAATTATTACGTCAGCTTTATGCATATGAAGCGTTTTTGAGTAGCCTTTATTTAGAATGTTTTACGTAATTAATGGCTTTATACAATTTTTTTTATAGAGTCAAACTTCGCAAATAAAATCAAAAGTTATGCAATAACAAATTCAGTTCTGATAATAGTATAAAGTAAAACCTTGCCAGAGATGTATGAGTGATGTATGTATATGAAAAAGGACATATGATTGTCTGCCCACAGCCACGTTACTTTGGCAATATTCTTAATGCATAGCCATAGCATAGAATCCATGTTTGGACTTTCTCATCACCAAGGAACAGAATAATAAACGGTATATACGCACATACATGCGTTAGATCGATCTCGTCCAGATCTCATTGCTAATTCAAAACTTGCCAATCCTTTTTATTAAGATAACTTAACAAATTAAGCAGTTTGTATGACTTTTACTAATTTCATACCATTTCTTGGAAGTATGAGAATTGTTTTTTCTTTCATAGCAAACAGACCAACCAGCCATAATAACTTGACAATGAAAACGTTAACAATTAGAAAATCGGAGAGAAATTGAATGTTATGAATCAAGAAAACTTGAGGCTTTAAAGTGAGAATGGATGAATCGAAGAATTGAATTATGTGTATAGTACATAGAGAAATCAATTGGTTGTATAAATTTCGCATGGCTTCCAACAAATATATAAACAGTACTTCGCTCGCTACTTTCAACAAAATTCATCACTTACATTTATTTATATTTGAAAAAAAACAGTTCTTGAAAATAATCATAATAACAAATAAGAAACATGAAATTTGCGTACTTTTCCCTTTTTGTTTCCGTTTTCCTCGCTATCTCGACCATCGCTGCCCCTGCACCGAAATCTAGTATGAATTATTTACTTTTTTGATATCTAAAAATATTTATAAAATAACTGTTAACAACTTTTTTTTCTTTTTTCAGGAAAACGTGAAGCAAACCCTTCAAGTAATGGATAATTTTTTTTTAATTTCATGCTTTTGATTTGACGTTATATTATTCCCTTATCCTAACCTTTTTTTTTTTTCTCTCTTTTTCAGAAAAGCGTGATGCTTCACCTGGTAACAAAAACTCTTACGGATACGGCTACGGATACGGATACTACAATGATTACTACAATAATTACAATGATTATTATAATGATTACAATGATTATTATAATGATTACTACGGTGGCTACGGAAGTTACGGATACAAAGCCAAGCGTGATGCTTTACCTGGTAAAAGCTCTTACGGATACGGATACTCCAATGATTACAACAATGATTACTACAACGATTACTACAACGATTACTACAACGATTACTACAATAATTATGATAATGATTACTATGGTGGTTATGGAAGTTACAATAATTATGATAATGATTACTATGGTGGTTATGGAAGTTACAAAGAATACAAAGTCAAGCGTAATGCTTTGCCTGGTCAAAAATCTTACGGATACGGATACGGATACTCCAACGATTACTACAACGATTACTACAACGATTACTACAATGATTATGCTAATTACTATAAAGGATACTAAAAACGTACACAAGCATTAATTCCTTTTGAACGTCAAATATTCATAGAATGGAAAATATTAATTCAAATTCAATTTTCTTAGCATAGTCATCTCATGTAACAGTTTCATTCAATATTTTCATTACTTTATATCTTTGCATTCAATTTTTTTTTTCATCTTATGATAAATTGATCTTTTTTTCTTATTATGAATTAATCATTTTTGCATGTATTTTGTAAAGAATGCCTAAATAAAAAGTTGATTCAATTTTCTTAGCATAGTCATCTCATGTAACAGTTTCATTCAATATTTTCATTACTTTATATCTTTGCATTCAATTTTTTTTTCATCTTATGATAAATTGATCTTTTTTTCATCTTATGATGAATTAATCATTTTTGCATGTATTTTGTAAAGAATGCCTAAATAAAAGTTATTCCAAAAATAAATGTTCTCTTTCAAAATATAATAAAATTACCCGTGTCGTGACTGTCCTGTCGTACCAAAGCATTTGATTGGTTAGAACTAACCCTTTACATTAATGCATAGCTCATGATTTAAACGGGGTATAGGTTATTATCCTTTTCCTTGATTTTAATTTTTTAGGGTTAGGGTTAGTTAGCACGTGATGTTATTTTAAAAATAGTAATTGGTTAAGAGCCTATACCCCGGGGGAGATTTTTATAATAAAACATAATAAAATATGTTAATACAGGAATCATGATTCCTATAGTTTTATAAAATTTTTTGAATTTTAATTGTTTGTAACTTTTTATTTACCTAACTAATTTTACCGATCTAGCTATTATTAGAATCATAAAAACTAGATCTACATCTTTTATTAGAAGTCTACAAGATGTTAACTTAATAAAAAATTAACTTTACATAGTCAGGAATGCTGATTTTTGTATTTTATATGTAATTTATATTAAGTGTTATGTATTTTATTAATACAAATTCTCCTTTCGTGAATTGTCAATTAATAGTAAAGAATGTCTTGTGGGCTTCGGATGTCTAGAGCAAATAGCTCTATTTTTCTCAATTATTTTAGCGTAATCGATGTTTCATGACGAAGTTACGTTATAAAACCTCATTATTCTTACCGTTATACTCGGATTAATCTTAATCATCACTACAAAATAATTTATGATGTTGCATTTGTTAATTTTTACCCTTTAACATCTCATTGTCCCCCTTAAAAACTATTATTATTGTTCTCGCACTACATAACCTTAAAATTAATACCTTATCGACGCCTCCCTACATTGTTTCGTAAACTAACTCTTAAATTGATTGCATAATTAATAAGACCAAATAAAGTAATATCCCAACTCGGATCTAAGTGATTCGTGACCTCACGTAACTTGCATATATTAATTTTATAAAAATAAAAATATGAAATTGACACTGAACATATACGCCTTAACTCGATTGCAAATCAAAGTTGACTACCATAAACAGCCAACTATTATATTCGGATGGTTACAATAGTTAAATCACGTATATATAAACAAAATCTAATGGCGTTTAGAAAAAATTATGTTAGACAATTCTATCTGTACATAATATCCGGAATCATAACATACTGACTTTCCCGTATTGTATAAATTAAGTTAAAATAACTAATATGAAATTCTAATTCAACAAGTAATGAATTCTAATTCAAGAATGATAAGTGGAGATAGAAGGATTGACAAATATACAAAATGATCTCAATTTGAATGAACATACGATTTAATGAACAATAATTGACAGACTATTAAAAAAATTCATGGGAATTGAACAAATTGTATGGCAGGGGCGCTGGTGGGGCCCCATTTTCGCTTGTAAAATAGAATTTGTCGTTGCTAGTACTAGTGTATTTCGTCTGTCTTAATTATTTTCATTTTTGGTCCCCTATTTGTATTTATTTTCATTTCTGGGTCCAAATCGGTAAATTCCCTAAAATATTTATTTGGTTTGTTGCTTATTTAAAAAAAAAATGTACAAATCTAAAGCCGTTTATTAAGCCATATAAAATTTATGTAATTTTATCTAGTAACAAAATAAAATCTTTGAACCTTTCAGAGAAAAAAGATTTATCAAAGTATGCAGTCATTCTAAATATTTAACAAATTTTGCCATTAATTTATTGTTTGAAATCATACAGAATAATTTGTATAGAATAATACAAAAAAGAAAGGAAAGCTTCATAAAAAAAAACTTCAAACTTTGACATTTTGTTTTTTTTCTTTTTTTTTTTTAATAATTTTTAAATGAAGTATCTGTTATGCTTTAGAGAATCTTAATCATAACGTACTACGAAGAACATTATTAAAGGAAACGGGTAAAGGAAATGATATGAAATCTTATTAAAATCTCATTAATATGAGCATCCTGCACTCGATTCATCACAAGACGGCCCAAACATACTTGTCCACCATTCTGGATTCTTATTAAATAAACCCAGAACAAACAATAAAATTGCTACAATAACCCCACAAAAAGAAAACCAAGTATGAAATATCTGAGGTTTGGATAAGTCTTTTCCCCCTATCCAATGACTTAAAAATGCTACAGCACTGTTAAATGACCATATGGCACAGATTGTTGTAACATATTTACTTCGACAAAAGTATCCGATTGAGGTGTAAAGTAAGCCAAGAAGACTGCAAGCCAAGGAAAAACTATTGATATAAAGGCAGTTAATGGAACAGTAAACCGTTTCTGACTTCTATCTTCTGGGTCTTCATCCATAATTATCGTTTCACCCTCAAATTCCTTTTTAGGATCTCTGACTACCATGTTTCCTGAAATTATTCTTCTACAGAGAGCAGGAATTGTCCAGGACAATAATATTGGTATATATGGCCAATCTTCACAAACATGAGATCCAGTTGTCCTAGATATTCCTGCTAATCCACCAATTATAATATAATACATTGATATTACTGGTGATAATCTTTCTAGAACTGATATTTTCGCTGTGCATCTATCCACATATTCATTTATGCCTTGATTTGCTCTTGGTTTCATAGTATACAATCCAACAGGTCTGTATTCCAGTCTTTTATTGGTGTCGTCTTTAACAAAGTAATCTACTGGAAGCCAAAATAAACAACGAGATTGTTCATTACCACCTACGTTGACAGAATAAAGAATTCCTATAAATGGGCACCCAAGGGATCTTAATACCCATATAAGTTTTCTTGTAAATTTATCTGTTGGTGATGCGCCTACTATTGCTATAGCTGGTAGGCAACCCAACACATATTGAGGGATAGGCTCTAACAATCTGTGTACGAACTCTGGAAAATCTGACATTTGTGCTGAATTGAAATTTACTTTTTTTTTAAAAAAAATATAAATAAATCAATCAATTTAGATAACAAACTTGTCATGATTTATATTGCACATGCCTGAATTTTATTAAAATTTAAAATTATACCTATGCTTTTGGATGTTAATAATAATGTGCGTTTACATTTACAGAACAATCTCGTGATATTAATAAGTTGAATCAGCGATTCCGGCTCTGCCTGTCGAATCAGTTGCAAATGATTCAATATGAAGAGAAGGTGGTAATTTTGTTTGAGCACACCTTTTATTGACGAGAAATATTTCACTTTAAATATATAATTTATCACTAACAAAATACTACGCCTCTTTTACTTACTGACAATGGACAATTTCTTGTCAATATTAAGGATTTACCGATTTTCTGTTACCAAGTTCATATTATCTCTTTCACAAGCTGTAAATTTGGTTAATTAATGTGGATCACGGAGATAGCAGGGATTTGCTTTTTCATTCATTTACGTACATATCTACAGTACTTAAGCCTAATATCTTTGATTCTTTTTGACAAAACGACAACCAACTGAAAGAGCATGTGAAATTTGGAATTTCGAAAATCACTTGGTTTGGATTTGTCATACGATAAGCAATTTACGTAATTGCCTAATCAAAAAGCTTTCTCAAATTTTATGATAGAATTTTCTAGCTTCACTCTTATCGGATCTAAACTAAAATAAGATACTTCAAAGGTTTTTGCCGTAAAAGGAAAAAAATATAAATATTATAAAAATATGAAATAACAAAAAATAATTATATTGTAAGATACAAGTGTTAGCTTAAAACTATCTTTTTTATAAAGCATATAGATCGTTATAAATACCAGGAACGGAATTTTCCGTAAGTGAAAACGGAGAGCATGGTTTACCAAAATGTTCAAGGATGTTCGTCTACAAAATCTTGCATTTGGTTGGTTGCCACAGTTGGCTATGAATCCTAAATATGTAAACTCGGATAATTTCGGTTTGCTTAAGCCATTTAAAGTGTTACCATTGTGACTGAATAGTGGTAAATTTTAGTTGCTTAGCCGCTTGTGTGTCAACATTTTTGCATTTAATGATTGGTGTTATGAAAAGTGTGCCAGCGTAAGCGTAGCCAATGACTAGCCAATGTGTGATCACGTCACGTTTTGCGCAATCATTTGTTAATTAGTGATTGACGTTTCTATTTACATTCACGTATATTATACCACGATTACATTAACGTAGTGAAAAGTTTATTGTACCATTCTAGTTCAATCAGTATTTTTGTTTATAATAATAAAACAATAAACGTTTTCATTTAATTTATTATTGATTTAATAGATGACGGTGCGGAATAATGTTAAAAGTGTTAAATAAGTACTTGTTATTGATCATGTTATTGAATAACTGATTATTCATTAGGACATTGTGCTTATGACGTGACCGATTCGGCATGTCATTAAAACAGTATATCCCAAGTTATCATCCACAACATGACCAATTATACGTAGTGTAGCGGCAAAATCTTAAGTTTGATTGGTCCGCATGACTTATTCGTCAAATTTTGTTTATTTTTCATACATGGATTCGACACGCTATTATTTTCACGTGTAAATCGTCATGCTTTCTGTATATAATAATACGGTATAGATCAACAAATATAAGCGCAAATACAGAATTCTATTTTAAAATTAGTGGCCCAGGATAAAATCCAAAATCCCAAATAGTTAAACCCTATTTGGGATTTTAATATTGCAAGTGCCAAATGCCCAAATAGTATTTACCTTTTATATATATCACAAATCCCCATTCCAAATCCCAAAATCATTCCAAATCCCAAATTTATTCCAAATCCTAAAATTATCCAAATCCCAAAATATCTAATTAATAATCTAGTAGCAATGCATATTAATGATGCCTGACGCATAACGCAACTTGCGTTATTGACGCATGACAAAACCATTTCGTTAGGCAACTTCAAATTGACGAATTGACGAATGACGAAACCCATGAAACCCATGACGCATGACGAAACCCACGACACATGACGAAACACATGACGCATGAACCCATGACGCATGACGAAACCAATAATAAATAACAAAACCCCATGATGATTTTGATGAAGCATAAGACTATTATTCATTTCTTTCATAACAGAAATAAATTAGTCCATGTAAAGTTAATTTTTTGTTCATTATTATATCTTTCCATTTTCTATCCTTATGACATCGATCTGACATTGCCTAATGATTTGCAACAATCACCCAGATATATCTGATAAGTGTTCTACAAATTGGCAGTGTCATAGTATTTTATTATTATGTATTATTTTATGTATTTCTTATTTTGGCATAGTTTGTGGCATAGTTGGGTGATTTTAACCCTCAACGAGGGTATCCTGTTTCACCCTCAACGAGGGTTATAGACTCTTGGCGAGTGTATGAACCTCTTAGCGAGTGAATTAAACACCTAGCGAGTGATTAAAACTTCAGTATGAATTAAAAATATTAGAGAGCATGGTTTTAGTCTGCAAATGAAATAACAGATGTTCATAGCAATCAATTCCAATCCAGCTGACCATGATTACGATGTACTTTGACGTATCCTGACCCAGAATTTGAACCCCTGGTATGAGTTGATCCTACGCTCCACTGTTGCTAGTGAAATGCTAGCAATAAAAATAATCTGTTAGATTCAATGTAAAAGCTTCTTCAATTGACAAGGGCTTCATCAAGAGCTTCATCATCTTAGGTAGTGCTCTCACAAAAATTGATTACTCTATAATTCTGTAATTTTGACCAATCAAAATTTAGGATCAAGTGTAACATAATAATCAAAACAAATGTGTTTGTTTTCTAAGTAAAAATACGTGTAAAATTAAGGCTAAGAAAACTGCATTATAATTAGGGTTAGGGTTAGAAAAATATAGTGGGCATTGTGGTATTTGTAAACTTTCATAAGAAACATTTTTAATTAGGACACAATAAATGGTTTCCTAATAAAAATTTAGAGCTATCTGTTTTTTGTAAAAAATTATTACGTTACACCTGATCTTAAAATTCAATCAGTTAAAATTACAGGTTGTGAACAAGTTTTTTGTGTTGGAGAGCTAGAGCATTAGTCTCATCAATAGTCAGGGGTTGCATCAGGAGCTTCGTCAATCATCAAGGGTTTCGTCAATCGTCAATGGTTTCATCAATCATCAAGGGTTTCATCAATCGTCATGGGTTTCATCAAGCGTCAAGGTTTCGTCAATTGTCAAGGGTTTTGTCAGATGCAAATTTGACGAAACCTTTTGTCATCATGAAAATAATTGTGTCAGGCATCATTAATGCATATACAACATATATACAATATATGTACATAGAATATTTAAGGTTCAAAAGGTTCAAAGTTTCACTTTATACTGTTATACATATAATTTACCAACCTTGTAGTGAAATTGCAAAAAAAAGAGCTTTTCATATAATGTTTGGTTTGTTATAGTGTGCTTGTTATAGTGTATAAGTTATAGTGTCCATTATGAAAGATTTATAATTTTCAGAGTTATTTGTAGTTTATTTAACATTTGCATAATCTATTTTATATTTTAATATTAATTTAAAATTAAGTAATTATTAGATTATTATAACAGATACAATTGAATCTATATCAATATAGTAATTTTTAAAAAATAACTGAGTTACATAAACATTTATTTTTATTTTGTAATATATTTGAAAGTTTACTAAATTTCTTGATAGCAAATCTTTTAATCAATATATAAACCCTTTATTTTATTATATGAGAGGATTATATTTTTATATACTATTAGAACTACTAAATATTATTGGGTCAAGCTTGCAAATCTTGAAATATTAACAATTAAATTTGCTAGTATGTTCTGCATTACTTTTAAACTATATTGGCTTTTAGAATTATAAAATACAATGTGTAATTTAAACCAAATTTAATATCATATATACATTTTTTTAATTTACTTTATAGTTATGTTTTACAATTATTTACTAACGATTGGATAAATTGTATAAGAAGAAAATTTTTTAATTAAGTTGTGACAAAACAAACTTATCTCTAATAAACATCTTAATTAATTTAAAGTTAATTTATAAAAATTTTTTTTAAAGCTTAATCCAAATTGAATAATATTCTTTCAAAAGTTATAAGTATATAAGAAAGTTTTACAAGCACAATTAGTGTCACAAATAGGTAATATAAATCACTATAAATATAAAAGTAAAATTGCTTTGCAGAAATAGCTGTCTTTTAATAATTATTTTTGCAATAATTGATATACAGTAATAAGAATAAATGTAAAAGTAAAATTCCTGTTTGCAATAATATATATTTTAAATATCAAATTTATTGTATTTATAAAACTTAAGTTCATTAACAATTAAAAAGTATCATTATTAGTTATTATATTAAATTTATTTTTAATTTAAAATTAGTATTTATTTGAAATTTGTATTTAATTTAAGATTTGTATCTAATTTAAGATTGTATCTAATTCAGGATTTGTATCTAATTTGGGATTTGTACCTAATTTGGGATTTGTACCTAATTTGACTTTGGGATTTTGATAGTAGGATTTGGAATTTGGAATTGAGATTTATAGATTTGAATTTGGGTAGCAAGTATACCTATAGTAAAAATTATAGTTATTGTATATGTAGTGAATAATCTAGTTACACATGGTTCATATTCTGTGCTGAAGGTACGAGTTTTAAATATGAACCCGTGTGTGTAACTGGTTATTTAGTATATCCATAACTATCTTATTGCATGGTCTCTGACATCACAATTCTGTGCTAATAAGTAAATGAAAAAAGCACAGATTACATAAAACCCATACAATAATAGTGGGTTACAATAACTAATGATGTTAAAATTAATAATTTTAAACACAAAAATTGGTAACCTGATCTGTCTATTTTACTTGATATTTAGCTTTTTCATTTTTTTTCATAGAATTTTTTATTGAGTTAATGAAATGATAAATCAATGATCATTAAAGATCTGAGCGATTAATTACTGTATTTGCATAGTGATCTCTAAAGATACAGATATTGTGTGTTAGAATGGAATATTAGTATATTTAGAGTAGAAATGTGATACGTTATTCATTTTCATATTTAAAATTTAAGGATACAGTATCTGTTTTTTCATAATAATTATTATAAAACTAGGGTTCTAAAATTGAACCAGGTAATATAACAATGCTAAAATCAATATAACAAGTTTCTAAATATCATTTTTCTAAAAGGGCATATACTAACAAAGTTAGCTAGTGATAGCTATAATGCCAGCTGATATTATGTTCCTTCGGGCAAATAGTTTGCGAAATGTTGTACAGTAACCTTATGATAATGCAAACACAAAGCTAACATGACTTTAAGAGTTACCACAAATCTGTAAGTCTTTTAATTGAATTTTTTGCAGTAAATTACGATAAACAATAAGATAATGCAAATAAAAACTAATATACTGTTTGTACCACAATATCTTGTTAGTTTTTTGATTGAATTTTTTCAGTAAATTATTACAAACACCTCATCACAATAGCAGGTAAGTTTTTAAATAAATTTTTATGATAGACATCAACAATATTGCCAATATAAACCAACATAACTTTAACTATTGTACAGTTGTCAACAAAATAGTCTGTTAGTTTTTAAATGAATGTTTACAGTAAACTTCAGTAATAATATTAGCACAAACTAATACAGTATAATTTAATTATTACTGTATCACTACAAGTCTGTAAGATTTTTAATTGATTTTTTTACAGAAATATTTTTTATTTTACATACGTATGCACAGTATTAGGGTGCAACATCAATTAAAAGTAATCAAAACTGTTAGCTATGTTAATCAATTTACTATAATCAAATTTTTTTAGCAAAATCATAAATGTAAATTGAATATTACTTTTATATTATAATTAATTATAAAAAAAAGTGTGAAATTCTAAAATATTCAAATAAAATTGTATTTATTTTTCGAGTTTCTTTTGAATGAAGAAAATTCATTATAACTATCTAAAAGCTTATATATTTGATTTTTTGTAAAAGTTCTAAGTAAATTTCAACTTATAGTTTTGAGAACTTTTTTTTATTCTAAATTATGTAATAAAATTTAAAATACTCTATATGAATATGTCAAACTTTATTTATTGATAGAAAAGTTTCAAACATGGCTTTATGCTTTAGTGTTCTATAAACAATTTTTGTAAATTTTAAGATAATTTGATGCCTTGACAAGAAGTTAAATCATTTTGAAAATTTATGTCAGTATTAATAATATTGTAGGACTTATATTTCTATGCACTTTGATGACTAAATTATGACTTTGATGCATTTGTAATAGAAATATCAAAACCATAGTTTCGATATTTTCCATCTGTAAAACCCTGAAATATGTAATTTGCAACATGTGTACAAGACCAGATTTTTTAGGGCTTATCGAACATTTTCCGTTACAGTTTACGGTACAGTACTAATACTAAATTATCATTATAGGCTCCGGACTTATACTGGTTTCCAGTTTCTAGTATATTGTATTTATAAAAATTGGTCATTGTTTGTATAATCTGAAAAATCTGTGATATAATTAGGGTCGGGACATAAGAGCACAGGCATGTCCCATGGGCATGCCCCTGTGCATGCCTATGGGCATGGAGTTTTTCTATATGCCTATATGGGCATCTATATATAATTATATATATCTTTATAATTAATTTTTTATTTTATTTATATTAAATATGATTTAATAAATTAATTAGTTTTTTATTTTATTTATATTAAATATGATTTCAATAAATTAATTATTTTATAAATAAAGTTATTTTTTAATTTGTTTTAGTTTTCTTAAAATAAAGTTATTTTTTAATTGTTTTAGTTTTTAATAATTATTAAAAAATAATTTATAATATAAAATAAAACAATATTATTTTAGCACTATAATACTGTAAATAAAATTAGTATAACAAGTAAATCAAAACAACCTTATCAAAACAAAAATTAAATTTTTTAATAGAGAATAAAGTTAAAATAAAAGATTAGAGTTAGATATATTTATAGTAAAATTTAATAAAAAAATAATTTTTTTTATTAATGCTCAAAAGATAGTTTTTTAGAATAATTTTAAGATATACTAATTTTTTATTTGTATCATACAAACCTAATCTGCATGTTATATCTGATCTTAAATTTTAATTAGTTAAAATGCTCTAGTACTACATGCTATAGTATTATAAATTAATTTAAAAATTTTTGGTTTTTTTAAAAAAATAAATATTTTTGAATATGCCCATGGGCATGCCTAGGCATGCCTCAAGCTCTGTTTTATGCCCATATTGGGCATAGCTAAATTTTTTTATGCCACCCATCCTAGATATAATACATGCCATAAGTTCGCTAGCATAGTTTTGATTACTTAGTTTATGTCGCACCCTAGTACAGATGTGCATGCGTGCATATATAGCTTATAATTTTTATTATTATAACTAAACCTATTATAACCAAGAAATTTCCGTTCCTGGTTTTGGCGCAACCGCGTTGCGCAGCTACCTTATTTTATATATGCTGAAACTTGCAAATCCCTTAATTTGACATTTAACACTTGACCGATATACACAAATGTGATATGCAATAAAGTCATCTGATCTTGCAATAATGATAGTCACTTAGTTGACGAAATAGAAATTATCAGCGAAAATCCTCCTAAGGTTGCTTTTGCTGCATCTTGCGGATCGTGTCACAATTCTCCTTATATCAGGCGTCAAACTACAGCAAATATTGACACAAGTATGGTCATCATTTTGATCACAAAAGTTCATTATTTGTATGAAGTAGGAAAGATTGATTTACGTATATTAATAAGATAAAGCTTAAATCACAATAGATATATTGCATAACGCAATCAAAATTTATAACTCATAAAAAACGTTATGCACAGAAATATCTTAAATGATTTATCAAAATCGGTATTACTGTTATCGTTCATCCTTGCAGCAACTTTCCTATTCCCGAAAGGATTAGCTACGCAATTTCCCATCCTCAAAATTTCCCCGCATATTATTAAGGAAGATGTTAATATTGGATTGATACCAAAAACTTGGGAGGTTTGTGTCTAATTATTGTACTCCAGGATTTAATTTGAGGTTAGAATCAATGAACAAATTACCGACAAAGTTTTCTTAATCGAACATTCACCGAGCATCATCATATATAAATTTCACAATATTAATGGTTTTATATTTTATACCATATAGAAAGTACCCAAAAAGTTCCAGAACAAATAAACTACTTAACATTTTTTGATTTTTGATAGAGTACCTGATTTTATAAATTAGAAAAAAATTTTAGAATTTAAAATAAATGATTCTCGAAATTCATTGATTCCAATCTCAAAATTTAAATCTTATACAAATATGATCTATTTAATTATTTATTCGATTCTTGGCACAGCTCTTGGGCCCATTCCCTACTGGAACACGTGAACAAGATTTTGGTGCGGATCCTTTGGAAGCTTACGGTAATTATAAGTTACATAAGTTACATTTGAACTGTTTTTCTAATGTTGCATCTGATGTAATTCATATAAATAATATATCTAATATTTTTTTATGATAAAGGTGGTTTTAAAAATTTGAGTTTTTCAGAAACACAATCATTTCCTTCAGAGTTGGCGGATAATGGGACAGTAAAATGGTCAACTATCCTGACAAATATGGATGGTTCTGTTGGACCTGTACATTTTAAAAATATGAGGTAATTTGCTATACTATTTTTCATCATCAAACCGTATGTTTAATAGTGGTCACTGATAAATAAATCTTTGATTATTAATAGATGGAAATTTAATAGAGATCCGTTCGGTTGGGCGATAAATCAGTTCCAAATGTGGGCAAGAGGATATTTTGAGCTTTTAAATTCTGATCTTAAGGATGAATCTGATTCTATTCCAGTTTTAGTTCAATGTCAAAATATTGGTGATTTTTATGTGGATGATAGAAGGCTATTTGGTGATTGGTATGGGTACAGGAAATCTTGGCATGTTCTTTATCTTCGTCCTGGAAAGCATGTCATCAATGTTCGTCTAGTGAATGAAATCCGGATATTTGGCGGGAGTATTCCACCGAACACTCAGTTCCGATGTTTTATACGAAAATTAGAATTGAGTCAAGTTGGTGCTATGGTATTGGATCGAACTGTACTTGTTCCCGATTTGGTGGACGGTTTTTTGGCTGGGAATTTTATTAGCATTGCGATTTTGAACACTCAAGAAAAATCTTGGATCACTGTCTTGCAGGTCAATGTGATTAATAACAACGTTAATGTATGTTTTCAATTTATTTCATTAAATCTCTAAGCAATCGATTAATTTACTTGTTTAACATATTAATAGATGACTGCATCACTCACTTGTGGCAAAACTATTGCTGATTCGAAAGTCGGCATTCGTATTGCTCCATCTCAGCAACGAAATATCAAAATATGTTTAAATATTGAGTCAAAAGTACCTAATGGGATGCCATTGTCATTTCAGTTGCAATTTCTAGTTCTTTCTCAAACAGAAAAAAGAATTGCTTACTGGCATAAAATTACGGAAGTAATTTCAATAAGAAACAAAAATTTCGGTGATGTGTACAAATTTACATTCAAGGATTTTGACGCCACTGTGCAATATGGTATAATATATATATGAATTTTATGTTTTTTATGTATTTTATGTATTTGAACAAACTTTACACAAGTTATCATGAATTATTATTATAATATTTCTATATTTAAACAAAGCAATGGCAATTCCTCCTTTGGGACCATGTCATCCTCATAAGTGTCCCGTTTTAGTGGCTTTGCATGGCGCGGGTGTCGAAACTGAATCTGAATTTTGGGTAAATGCTTATAAAAGACAACAAAGCGCATGGGTACGTACTTTATAGTCTTGAAAGCTTATTAATCCTATTTAAACTGTGATTCATTGTTATTTATTATTGAAAGGTTCTTTTTCCTTCTGGAAGAACACCATGGGGATATGATTGGCATGGTCCGAGCTTAAAGAATATACAAACGACAATAAAAGCATTGGAAAAATTTAGGCCGGGTGTACCAAAACATCAAAATTCATTTTTCTTGCCAGATTCTGATAGGCTACTCATCTCTGGTTGGTTGATTTTACAAATATATTTTTTCTATCTTATACAACTATTTAGTATTTACTATTTAAATATCAAAGGTCATTCCAATGGTGGTCAAGGTGCATGGTTTTTTATGACACACTTTCCAGATTCAGTGATTGCAGGTATATTTTAATAATTTTCAAGTTCTATAAAGTTTTAGTTTATTGATTTTAATTACCTGTTCAGGCACTCCGGCTGCTGCATTTACTAAAATTCAGAGTTATGTACCCTATTATTGGAATAGCGATGCTCATTTAGACCCTATACTTAAAGGAGTAGGTAACAAAATTATTAATTGCCATTATAGTGGATTTGTATTTTATTTTTAAAATCTTCTGAATTTTACGTAAAAAGATCCTTGAATCATCAATTGCCGAATATAATAACGATTTGTATACTACAAATGTGGTAAATATAACGTATTTGTTAGAATAATTTATCATACAGTATATATGCCAAGACATTTTATTCAATATATTTTTTATAGGTTGGTATCCCAATATTAGCGAGAACCGGCGCAGACGATGATAATGTTCCGCCTCTACATTCTCGTATGCTTGTTCGTCTTGTTGATGAGCATTCTAGAGATCCACAAGCAATCAAGTAGTTATTATTATATATTTTTTTATTTTAATTTTCTAAAGAAATATTATAATAAATTTTTCAAACGTAGACTTTCTGAAATACCTGGCCAAGGACATTGGTTTGATAATGTTATGAGCGATGATGTGATGCAAGAATTCATGAGTGAAAATTTAAAATTCAATAATTTGAATAATTCTTGTTCAAAAAAATTTACAATAACTTTATTGAATCCTGCAAGCTTTGGTAGTAAGTGTGGAATTCATATTGAACAATTGAAAATTCCATTCAGGTAATTAAAATTTCATTAATATATTTGAATATATTGAATTATCATTTTTGATTTTGTTATTTTATTTTTAAGATTAGGTAAACTACACGTACGAATTGAAAAATCATTAAATGGTCGAACAATATGGTATATCAAAACTTCCAACATTCGTAGATTTAAATTTGTTAATAATTTAAAATATCAAGCTGAAAGCCTAAGCGCAGAAAAATTTATAATTGACGGAAAACATTTTGGTTCTAATGGTTTTCTACTGGATGGACACTTTCAAAAATATAAAAATAAATGGGTGGTAATATACTATTTCAGATTTTCTAAATTTATTTGTTAAAATAATAATTTTTGCATATTCATGTTTCATTTAATTTAATAGTTTCGTAACGGTTGCTCATGGCACAAAAAGGAGAAAAATCCAGCGACTTATGGCCCTGCAGCAACAATTCTTGAATCTACACAACCATTAAAAATAGTTATTGGAACCATTAAGAGGAACAAAAATAATTGCATTGATAAGTTCTTTGAAGTTGCTCAAGAAATTGCACATAGTTGGTACCTTTATGGAAGGGGAGATGCCGAAATTTTGACGGATTTAGAATTGATAACAAAAAAACATAAATTGGTGAATAATATTAAAGGAAATTTGATTTTATTGGGAGGTTCATATGAAAATTATGTCACACGACTTTTATTAAACAAATTTAATGAAGGTAGGAATGTATTTATTTAATTTGTTTAAAAAAAAAATTATTTCTTTACATAAATTTCTATTTTCTGCTTTTAGTGAAATTTCATAAGGATGGTTCGTTTAGTCTAAAACATAAAAAATTTTATGAAGCTGGAAGTGGTACGTTTTTGTCTCGACATTTTTTGTTTTTCTTCAAATGAAGACACTCATAATTTTTTCTTTTTTTAAAGGTATCCTATTCCTTCATCCTTATAATACAAACAATTTAGCCTTGATTCTAGCTGGTATAGATCATAAAGGTCTTGATCAAGTTACCAAATTATTTCCTAAGAGGACAGGAGTTCCTATTCCGGATTGGATAATTGTGGGACCTGAATCTCCATGGAAAGGTGCTGGTGGATTGCTCGGTGCTGGGTTTGTATTTTTTACCTAATTTTTCTCAAATGGCAAATATTTTATTGATAAGCTGGTTTGTTTAATAGGTTTTGGAATAATAAGTGGAAGTTTGATGATGCGATTGGATATTTTGTGTAAAAGAAAAATGATACAGTATCATTGAATATCGATGACGTATTAGAGTTTGTGGATTGCACAATATCTCTGCTAAAATGATCACTTTTAATCGATATATTTATTGTATTTATATTTTTATTTAGATTTGTTTATTCAATGGTGTGAGTAAAAATCACTCTTTATATGATGAAATTGATGAAATAATTATAAAAAAAAAGTTTGTACACAAAATGCGTAATCGTCGATTTAAAATAGGATAGAAACTGTATCGATAGATTTTTGATTAAATTTCAACATACCGGACGATTTAAAAGATGACTTTTCGCCTAAACTTTATTTATTTCAAAGAATATATTTGAAATCAGGCTTTTTCATTATAAATTGAACAGTTGTGTTTATAAATATAGTGTTAAAAAAGTCGATTGGTCGATTGTAAACACGAATCTAAAACTGCTTCTTCATTGATGTTTTTTATACCTTTTATTCACCCATAGTACAGTATTTGTTCTTTACGACAATAAAAATATATAAATGAAAATATCGTGATTACATCATTCTATCAAATATGGAATTAAACGTGATTTAGTTTAAAAACTTTAACAAATATACCCAAATTCGGATATTTCAATTTTCCTTAAATATTTTTATAGAAAAATTTTATATCAAAAATTTTATCCGAGACTGGTCAAGAATAAATGAATAAATGTAGATTATGATCAGTTTTTATGTATTAATCATAGATGGCGAAATCGCCTGCATTATCATGTTCTAATTTTACAGTTATAGAAATGATTCTCTTGCATCACTATTTAAATCAGCGTTGATGTAAAATTAGGGAAAAATCAAAATTAAGATGAATTCTTCATTAATTTTAGCTCGGTCATTGCCTCATACGTTAAAAGCTTTCCTACAATTTAGTCGTATGAGAAATTTTTCGACATCATTGAGTTCAAAAATTAAAATTCCTATCGTCAAAGTAATTTCAATTATCCATCTATCATCAATGTAATGCATGAATTTTAGCTAATGATTTTTCTAAAATCAAATTTTAAGCATGCTGTTTCAAAATACCTCGTACCGCAGCAAATCAGAAAAATTCAAACTCTTGATTTTTGCGGTGTGAAAGAAAAAGTATATGAAAGTTCAGATTGGCCAAAAGAAAAATATCAGAAATTTTTCAAAAATGACACTATTGCTATGATTGGTTATGGATCACAAGGAAATGGGCAAAGTTTGAATGCAAGAGATAATGGATTAAACGTAATTGTTGGTGTGAGAGAAGGAGGCAATAGTTGGAATAAAGCCTTAAAAGATGGTTGGGTGTGTTAAAATTCTTTTTAAACTTCCACTTTGTTCGACATTGGCATAATTAATTTGCTCAATCGTTAAATTACATATCAAAGAAACCTGGGAAGGATCTTTTTTCAATTAATGATGCTCTCGAAAGAGGAACAATTATCAACAATCTTCTTTCTGATGCGGCTCAAAAGGAACTTTGGCCTCAATTCATCAAGTATTTGACAAAAGAAAAAACTTTATGTTTTTGCCATGGGTTTTCAATAGTTTATAAAGAATATACAAATGTCATTCCACCAACGGACATTGATGTAATCATGGTAGCACCAAAAGGGTAAATTATATATATATATTGCTCTTTATATATATCAATATTAATAACTTGCTTTTATATGTCACATAATTTAAATACTTTAGTTCTGGAAAAACTCTTCGTTCACTTTTCCTTGATGGTCGTGGCATGAATTCATCTGTTGCTATATTTCAAGATATATCAGGTGATGCTATCGATAAGGCAGTAGCATTTGGAGTAGCCATTGGATCTGCATATTTATATGAAACAACTTTTCAAAGAGAGGTCTTTGCTGATCTTGTTGGGGAACGAGGTGTACTTTTGGGTGCAATTCAAGGTTTATTCCTTGCTCAATATGAAGTACTACGAGCTCGTGGACATCCTCCTTCTGAAGCTTTCAACGAAACTGTGGAAGAAGCTACTCAATCTCTTTATCCCTTAATTGGTCAAAATGGCATGGACTGGTACTGAAAATTAAATTTTGTATTATAATATATTGTCAACTGAATTTTATTTTGAAATATAAATTGAAGGATGTATGATGCCTGTTCGACTACGGCGCGACGTGGTGCGCTTGATTGGTATAAACATTTTTACGAAGCTAACAAACCCGTCTTTGAGAAATTGTACTCTTCAGTTGCTGATGGATCTGAAACACGCCGAGTATTAGAAAAAAATTCTTCGCCTACGTATGCAGAAGATTTAGAAGAAGAGTTAAAAGAAATTAGGTATTTTTATATAATGTTTTCTAATTTAATATACGTAGTAATGATTATCTATATTTAAATTTTAAATGATGATTTATAGAGAAAGTGAAATTTGGAGAACTGGTAAAGTTGTGCGAAAACTTCGTCCTGAAAAAAAAAAGTAATTAAAAATTGTGCTTACTAATGTTAAATAATTGAGAGAGAATGTTTACTTTACATTATTAATATTATCAAATGAATAGATAAACATTCTAAGATTAATATCAGTATTAAACATTATTATTATACAAAATTTATAAATATGATATTGTTAAATATTATGCTACTATAGAATGATAGTTCATGTCAAGCTTATATTTCTGTCCAAAATTATATGTAATTTGGCTAGTATATAACTCGAACAATAATTTATAAAAGATTATATTTTCTTACAAACCGATGATGTTATTCGTAACTTTTTCAGTCAGAATTCTTGTCATTTTTTCTCTGACTAGTAATTATATCGTAAAGTTATTTTGCAAAGATTTACTTCATTTATATTTCAGTTAAAAGGAATAAAGATTTTTTTATATACTGTCAAATATTGTCCAGTGCTAAGCATTTTTCCGGTTTAGAGTCCCAGCATCCATATCTACTGTATCTTAATTATAAAGATCCAGTGCCGGTGCATGGCGGATTATATCACTTATTCAATAAATAATGAGATTGCTGCTGACGAAAAAACACGCGACCTATCTGTACAGCAACAATCAACGTAAGCACCCTAAATTTTTTATAAATTAGAAATTGCACATGCGGGAAGCTTCGCCACCCAGTTGAAACTATATTCATATAGTAGTTGTGATAAGTTACCAATTACTGATTGTGATAATGTTTTTATTTAATTTTGTTAATTAAAATTTTTTTGAAAATTTTAAAATCACATCTTTTTAAATCTGTACAGACAAACAAAATTTGATTATCTTAAATTATAGATTTTTTCGACTTCTTTGCAAATCTAGCTCTACATGTTTTTTTTTTTTTTAAACCATAAAATGTTGATGACAAAATTTTTTAAATAGTTACTGGTCTCTTTTGTAATACAGTATTTTTTTCTACAATATATTTCTTGGCCTCATTTTAAACTTCGCACATTTTTAAAATAACGCTTATTTGTCATATTGCAGAATCAAGCTACATTGATATAATTAAATTTAGAACCTATTATCAAAATCCTTTACTACAATTTTTCATTATGGTCTTTGACAATCAGCATTATTAATTCATCTGCCCGGGACAAACACAAAAAGACCGAACAAGAGAAGAATTCGTGAATTTAGTAAAAATGAATAAAAAGGTTAAAAAAAAAAGCTTTTTATTACCCCAAAGCATAGATTAAACTAAGTAATTAAAATAAGCTATTCATGTTCATGTTTATTTACTATTTAATCTTTTTATTCGCATTAATTTAGTTTGTGAGTATAAAGATCATTTACGTATTAAACTAAGTAATTAAAATAAGCTATTCAAGTTCATGTTTATTTACTATTTAATTTAATTTAGTATGTCAGTATGTGAGTATAAAGATCTTTACGGATTAAACTAAGTAATTAAAATATTAAAATAAGCTATTCAAGTTCATTTTATTTACTATTTAATTTCTTTTTATTCGCATTAATTTAGGGAGTGAGTATAAAGATCATTTACGTACTAAACTAAGTAATTAAAATAAGCTATTATAGTTCATGTTTATCAATGTAATGGTATTTCCATCTTATCTTATACTATATATTAAAGGAGAATCGTGTGCCAAGCACCATTAAAAGTTACGTTTTTGACACCTATAACACTTAAAAAACAGGGTTTATTCTATAAGCATTAAATAAATATATTTTATTTCGTATGTACGTACCAATGAGAAATTGGCAAAAATTTTGAGCATATGAATTAAGGTGACTTAAATATATCCTAAATTCATATGATCCTGAGCCTTAAATAAATATTATTCCCCAGTTCTTATTTATACTTCTATACTATTCTTAGATTTGGGTTGATCTGGAATTTTCATAAGTATTTTTGATTATATGTCTTTTTTTACTTTTTTAATAATATACGAATTTTAAACTATTAGTTACAAACAAACATCGCTGCCTAAAAAAAAAAAAAGAAAGAGAGAAAAATGAAGCTAAGGCCACGCAAATTTAATTTTCATTTTGCATAACATGGTGTTCCAAAATCACTTTTTTTTTTTTTAATCTTCTAAAAATTAATAAGCTCATGTTCACATATAAGGCCATTCAAAGTTAATTTTTTGGTTTGCATAACATGGATTAGAATTTTTTTGATTTTTTTTTCGAATCTATCGGGTAATTCTGGAAAATTAAGGTGCGACACTGAAGAAAAAAATTAAATAAAAAAAACAAAATAATTGGCAATATTGGAGTTAGAAAAAATTTTTTTTTGAAAAATTGGGCAGCAGGCTATTCAAAACAAAAAATTAACTTTGCGTGGCCTAATTTTATGAAATATGCAACTTTATTTTGAAGAAATAGTATAGAATATAATAAGAACCTGGGGATAAATTTGTTATTATCCGCAAAATGGACATAACCAAAAATTAATCCAGATCAGATAATCGAATAATGACTGAATGGCATGCTGGCTGCTTCGTAACCAGGGCCATTCTGTTATTATCTGATCATCTGATCTGGAATTGGTTCTTGGTTATTGCCTGCTTTGTGAACAATAACACATACATATGGCTTACATGACTGATATGATTTTTCCAGGTTAGTATTTGCTTTAAATTACAGTGCATACTGTATTTAGCCACATATTTATGTTGTGAAAGAGAAAATATATTACTCTATGTATAAATATTGCAATAACACACTACTATAACTAACTAAACTACTCTATCTAACTCTAATAACATAAAGGCTATGACTGAGGCATGAATAGCTTGGTCCAAGGAACTACTATTGGAGGTTATCAGTTTGTTATAATAACCAAAGTTTATTAATTCAAGGATCTTTCAGGGTAATTACTAGAACTAATGCTTCTACTCTAATTTCAAAGGTTATTATTCTACAATATTGAACTCTAACTGAGTAGTTAACTCTTCACTGAGTTGTCCTTTATTGGGATGAGCTCAAGGCTCTTATTTACTTTTAATTACAGACTAAAAAACAATTCAAAAAAAATCTTTTCTATCATTTAAATTCTTTTGTATCTTATGAATCTTTTGCATCTTTTGATTCCTTTGAATCAAAATTTCTTTTTATTCATGATGTCACTGCTTCATAATACTATTTATCATACTAAAAATAGAAATACATATATATAAATAGAAAATAAAAATAGAAATTGAGCATAGCCCACTTGTGCTATATTGATTTTGCTTGTCACAAAGTACATATGTATGTATATTGTGAAAGGGAAAATAATCCCTTATGTCTAATTATCACAACTATACACTACTAGCACCAACTCTATTACTCTATCTAAGCCCTAATAACAGTAAGGCTTCGATTAAGGTGTGGATAGACTTGGTCTAAGTAACTAGGGTCAAGTGGAGCTCTAGAGAAAATGTCACGATATTATAATACTAATTCTATGTGAATTAGTCTTATCAGTTAATATTGAACTCTAAGTTATTATAATTTTTAAATATGGGGTTATTCATATCCTGCGGGGGTGAGTATTCTTATTTTTCGCACCTCCGATCGTACCAATCAGATGATTGAATTTTGTGTAACGATCGAATGTAAACAAAGACAAAAAATGTAAACAAAAATTAAAAAATCTAACTATCCTAAGAAAAATTAAAGATATTATAAAAAAAATTTTCGCCTATATGTAAAACCTCATGCTGAACAAGTTTACTTAGAGAACTTAAGAAGATTATCTTAGTAGACTCTTAAGATATTATCAAAAAACTAAAGAAAAAAATAAAAAAATGAAAATATCCTAAAATTCTATTAAGATAATCTTTGTTTGGCGCCTAAGTACACTTGTTCAGCATGAAATTTTGCATATAAGCGCATTATCTAAAAGTATTTTTTATTAATATTATATGAGATATTGTTAAAATAAAAAATAATTCCAAAATTATAATTTAACAAATAACCAATCAAAATCGAGATGTGAGATGCAATGTAGATCGCTGGATGCGAGACATACATTTTTCCAAAATTTCTACATAGCTTTATGTAAAAATAACTTTGTGATGAAAGTCAACTCTCTATATAATGAACCAATAGTTCCTGACATTAAAAAAAGTTCGTTATATAAAACTACAATTCTTTTTTAAGAAATCATAGCTCTCATTATACCGAATATAAAATTCAAAACTTTATTTATTATATCCGGAGTTCATTATAAAGAAATTCATTATAAAGAGAGTTAACTGTATATAATTTAGAAAGATTAATATCTAATAAAATAAAACTATTGTTCCAATAATAATAATATTTTTGGGCTCTAGAGTTTTTAGAATTTAAACTGTCATTTTAAAAAAATGATTTCTATCGTGGCCGGATAGGAGCTGAAACCGAAAACACCGCCGGCGGGCAAAGTGAAGAATGAAGGGGTACTCAGAGACCGAGTATGTAATAAGGTGGTACTGTCATACTTGTAATACATGTAAAAAGTATAAAGTGTAGAAGGCCTCATGAAATTAAGTAAATATTAATAAAAGTATGCCTACTTGGCGTCCCTTCGATAACTGATAATATATTTTTCGTCCGATATATTATCGCGGTATCGTTTGTTTTGATTTTCGGACTGATCCGGGATGGGTTGTTACAAACCATTCCGGATCAGTCTGAAAATCAAAACAAATGATACCGTGAAAATTATATTATCGAAAAACTATACTGTTATTACCGAAAAATATGAAAAATAATTACCGAAATTTGGATGATCATCACAAAAATTCATCACTGTCCCACTAATCTTCAAATCAGCTGTAAAAAAACAAAAATAATTATAATAATTTGTCATGGTCACACTTGGTTCTTGGGGTTCTGGGATGTGTAGCACGGGAGCGACAATAGGAGGTCAGGCCTCCTAATCACGTGTACCATGATCGTTCACACGGGTCATCAATCACTGGATATAATTATAACCAAGAATCAAGTTACTTACCCGGGTTTGGTCAGGTAATACAATCAATCAGTTCTACGGCAAAATTAGTCCCGGAATTGTGCAACAGGATCTATGGCACTATCATACGGCATGATTCGGGTTCAAGAAATGCGGGATTAAGAAAGATAACTATCGGATGATTAATTACAGTAATTATGTAATTGATGTAAAGTAAAGTTAAATATCATGTGATTAATTATGATGTAATTAATCTAGTGTCGAATGTTAAGTATATAAGGAGCCTTTTTACATATAAAAGGACGTAACTGAGTTATGGATGGTTATGACCCTCATGTGCGTGGCAGGGGCACATGAGCAATACCTGTGGATAAGCGGAGCAAAAGAAAGGTAAATACAAGCCATGAAACGTTCAAACATCGCATTATAAAGAAATCGGATGGTCTCGACGATTTGAAGTATCTCTCAATAGGTACCAAAAAGGGCCGCGACATAATTTACCTGAAAATTTAGCGATTTCTCTTTACTGCTGATTTCAAAATTAGTGGGACAACGAGCATGGGGGACATTCATTTCCAATAATTTCAGGGATCTATGTTACACAAGTATTTATATTGCATAGAATAGTAAAACTGGAACTTCGCGTATAAGCAAACTTATGAAAAAAACTAGTACCGGTGCACTATTCCACTAATTGAATAACTTCGTGGCGAACGTCTCTATATGAAATCAAGTTGCATCATGTTCAGAACAATAATAGTTTAGAATAATCTTTTCTCACGCAGCGTTCAATTTGCGCTTTTCTTATTATATTCCATACTGTGTAAATTATATAATAGAAAAATAAAATAAGTGCTTACTGTACCAGTATGTATTCATATATATAATATAATAAGGGGGCTGGTAATTGTACCCCCAAAATTGGTATTTATACCCCCAGCCCGGATTTTGACCCTTCCGACCTAGTCTGTGTAATGTAGTACAAACAAAGTTCACAAGACTTTTATATATATTACACAAAGGCCCAGTGTATTGTTTTTGCAAAAATAATTTTTGGTTACATGCTGCTAATGTCGTATAACATTACACAAGTCTAATTTTGGTACCCTAACCCGGCATTAAGCTTAATGCTAGTGGGCACTATCATGATAATGACCCGGTGTGGCTAGACATAATTCCGGCCCACCCTAACCCTAAATCTAGTGGTACCCTAACCTGGCATTAAGCTTAATGCTGGTGGGCACTATCATGATAATGCTCCCAGGCGGGGTTAGACATAATTCCGGCCCACCCCAACCCTAAAACTAGGAACTCTAAAACTAATTGTTCGAAGCAACATCCAATCACAATACATATACTGGTTACACGACATATGCATCTAGTATATGTACTGTGATTGGATGTTGCTTCGAACAATTAGTTTTTAGGGTTCCTAGATTTAGGGTCAGGGTGGGCCGGAATTATGTCTAACCCCCGCCAGGGGCATTATCATGGTAGTGCCCACTAGCATTAAGCTTAATGACGGGTTAGGGTACCACTAGATTTAGGGATAGGATGGACCGAAATTATGTCTAACCCCGCCAGACGCATTATCATGATAGTGCCCACCAGATTTAGGATTAGGGTGGGCCAGAATTATGTCTAACCCCGCCCGCCGGAGGCATTATCATAATAGTGCCCACCAGCATTAAGCTTAATGTCAGCAAAATTAGACTTGTATAATGTTACATGACATTAGCGGCATGTAACCAAAAATTATTTTTGCAAAAACAATGCACTGGGCCTTTGTGTAATATATATAAGAGTCACATGATCTTTGTTTGTACTACATTACACGGACTAGGTCGGAAGGGTCGGAATCCGGGCTGGGGTATAAATACAAATTTGGGTGTACAATTACTATCCCCTTTAATAATAATTATTATAGTTATACTTATACAAAAAACTGAAAGCGAATCTTTGAATATATAATTTTTCACTGAATAAATATTTGAATCTTTAAAATTTCACTAAATATATTCATTGATATCAATTTTATTAAAATATATTTAATATTTAATAAATATTCAAATATTTATTCAAATTTTTGAACAAATATTCGAGTACTAAAAAAAATTCGATTTTCATAGTAAATTGCAATGGTTAGCTATTTCGATCACTCAAATTTTATAGTAAAAAATTTATTCACTGTGACATCTTGATCAACTGTTATCGATTTACCAATACATTCTCGTATTATATGTATATACAAATTAGATGTACGCTTAACTTTCCCGAGATCTTAGGTTAATTTTATTTTGAATCAGTGTATATTTATTTTTTCTTTTGGCGGAGATATGAAATAGTACTAGAACTGTATTAAAGATAGGTTATGATAATAAATATGAAATAATTTATAATATAGTGCGGGAACCCTTAAAATCAACAAGTCCTATATAGGCGGCCAAATTTTGGGTTGGGTCGGAAGTACGGTCGGAGTGGGTCGCAAGTTGGATCTGAACTAATAAAATTTTTTGCCTTGATAAATTTTGGGCAGCATCTGGCCCAAAGATCGGAGCCTTTACAAATAAAAAAAAAAAAAAAAAAAAAAAAAAAAAAAAAAAAAAAAAAAAAAAAAAAAAAAAAAAAAAAACTTTGCAAAAATTTTTTAATTTTTTAAAAAATTTTAAAATTTTATAAAATTTATAAAAATATTTTAAAAATTTTATAAAATTTTGAAATTTTTGTAACCCTTTTTTGTAATTCTGGCCGGCACTATGATAATGCTGGCCAAAATTATAGTGGCCAAATTTTACGGTTATTAATAAAATTAGGTAACTTTAAACCTTTATAACTATAGTTAAACTTAATAAATTAAAAAACAAATTCTATTAAAGTCTTTCTCTACATTTCTATAGAAAGAAAAATTGTTCTAGCTATACTAGTTATTTTTTTATAACGTTTTAAAAATTATCAATTTCACTTGTTGATTTAAGGGTTCCCGCACCGTATATTATCTGTTATAATAAGATTATTATGTAAATTTTTTTGATACTGAAATTTTGGTGTATAACTATTAAAACTATAAATTATTTTTTACACCGTTAGTTCTATACAGACAGGTAAATTATGTTACATACATTTTATTTATTTATATCAAAAAAAGATTCTAGTTTGATAAAGCCTAAAGTAGTCAATACATTATTTTTACAACAACTTTTGCTAACATTCTCCTATCTACAAGATCAATTTTAGTGCATTTCGAATACAATGAAATTTAATGATTATTACAAAGAGCCTTGCTAATTAATCGGAATATCCAATAGATCTAAAAATCACTGTAGTAGTTTCGCAAAGATTCTCTACTTATTCTTTTTCACCATGAATATTTGATTTGAACTAAAATTTAAATGTTGTTTACTATAAGTGCATCTAATAATCTAGTATAAGTTTAAAGTGTAATTTATTTATATCGACCTATTGAATAGTATAATAAACAAACAAAATATTAAAATTATGTTCTTATTTAAAATACATTAAATTTATGATGTAGACAAGTTTTATACCGGGTGATGCTAGTTATTATTAATTTTTATAATTTTTATATTAGGTCATTAGGTCATTTCAAATTTCAAATGACCAAATGACCAATGACCAATTCATTTGGTCATTTGGTCATGTTCATTTGGAATTGCCAACACCGGACTGGGTGGTAAAACTGCAAGCCATTTTTCCTATTTAGAGTAAAATAACTAATGTAGAAAAAAGCGAAAGTAGAAAAATTTAAATTGTGGAGGTTGTAATGGGCAGAATAATTAACTTTGAAATTAGAGAGTACAAGGATATTCTTATTTATTAAACAAACCAAGGGTCAAAGTTATATATCGAATTCTATTTATACTACTTTACTGTACTACTTTACTGCTCTATTCTAATCTATTCTAATGCTTATGCTATTGCTTGCATGACCCGCTAATGTCGTCATTATGACTACATTCTGAGTCCTACCCTGTGCCCTGATTCGAGTATCTTCAATTGATATCAATCGATATAGTCACATGTTCGTGAGCCTCTAATCATGATCTTGCTTGTGACCATGATTTCAGTGATCTCTAATAATCTAATTCTTAATGATCATAACAGTATCTCTCTCCTAAAAGCCCTTCCTATTTGTTTTCTAAAGGTTTCAAAGCTTGGGTTTAGGCTTGTTAGAGTATTTCATATGAAAGTTTTGACTAATTCTTGAGCATTACCAAGGCTTTCTACAAGTTCCAAGACCTTTTACCAGCATCATAACCTTTCCATATAATCAGGTAGTGTAATTTTTTACAGATAAATTTTGAGTCAATAATTTCGCTGACTTCATATTCCTCTTCTCTATTAACAATAACTGGAGAAGGTGGTTCCAGTTTCTTCCTGGAATAATGTTGTGGATATAAGGCTCCAACAAAGATGCATGAAAAGTATTGTGAATTCTAAGGGTAGGGGGTAGAGACAGATAGTAAGTGACCGGGTTGATTTGAGCTGTAACAGAATAAGGTCCTAAATGTCAGTAGTTTAGTTTTTTATAGAGTCCTGTAGTATAAATATTATGTCTTAATAGCCAGACTTTATCTCAAATTTTGTAGGGTGGGTGGTCTTGTCATTTTTTATCAGCCTGTTCTTTATACCATTTTTGAAAAATTAGCAACTCATCACGCAATGTTTGTATGATTTTCTTTAGATTAGTGATTTTATTTTTTGTAGCGGGCACCAAAGACAGACTAGGCAGTTGGATATCGAGCTGTGGGTAAAATCTATAATTTGTGAAAAATGGAAAAACTTAGTGGAAGAATGAATAGAGTTATTGTATGCAATTTCAGCAAAGGTAAGCAGGTCTGACCATTCATCTTGATGATACCTAATTTACACACTCACTTTGATCATTTATTTGAGGATGGTATGCTGTTGACAAATTAGTCTTGGTGCCCAAAAGTTCAAACAAAATGACCCCAGAATTTGGATGCAAACTGCGGCCTCTGTCTAAAATTATATCCTCAGGTATACAATGAAGATGAATTACTTTTCTCTCAAAATTAAATGAGCAGTCTGTTTAGTAGTGATAAATTTATTGCATACAATAAAGTGGGTCATTTTCAACAATCTATCCACAACTACCAAAATTGAATTGTAACCGGAGGAAACAGATAAGTCTGTAATAAAATCCATAGAGATAGATTGCTATTGTCTTGTAGAGATAGATAATGGTAATAGTAATACTGAGCTTCTGTGTTTGGGTATTTTAGATCTGGCACAAATATCACAGGACTTTATATAGTCTTTCATGAATTCCACATTTGTGGCCACCAAAAATCCTGGGTTAACAACTCCATTGTTTTGGTTATACCAAAATGTCCAGCCAATCTAGAATCGAGCCTTTGTTGTAATAGATCAAGTCTCTCAGTTCTATTTGGGATATATAAAAGCCCATTCCTGAATAAAAGCTCGTTTTGATAAGAGAACTTGTGATAATTAGAACGTAACTCTTTTAATTTTTGATTTAAATCATTGAGATGAGCAAGCACGTCCATAGCAAGAGGGTCTGTTTTTAACTGAGACCAAATGATATTACTTAATGTATTGTCAATAGGTATAATATAGATGGCATCAAGGTGAGCCTTTTTGAATAGCATATTTTGAAGTTGGGGTGTGAGCTCTTTTCCTCATGGGAAAAATAATTAGGTCTGCATGACAACGCATTCAATTTCTCTTGCTCTTTCCCAGGATAAATAGTATTATGAAGTTATAATCAGAAAGTGTAGTGCCCAATGGGTCTGATGGTGATTCAGCACCTTAGTAGTAGCAAAATATTGAAGATTTTTATAGTCGCAATAAGTCTGATGCTGAGCCCTCTCCAAATATTGCCGCCAATGCATGAAAGCTGAAACAATTGCTAATAATTCTTTATCATATATATCATAGTTGATTTTAGCAGGAAAAAATTTTCTTGAGTAGTATGTAATGGGGTATAACTCGTTATTGTTTTGATATTGAGACAATATAGTTCTCAGTATGTAGTCTGATGCATCGGTCTCCAGGTAATATTTCTTATAAGGATCCATATGAACAAGTAGTGGTGAGATCGTAAATGCTGTTTTAAGTGTATCAAATGCCAATTGTGCAGCAGGGCCAATCAAATTGTTTACTAGCCTTATGAGTTAGATTGGTTAAGGGAATAATTAACTGTGAAAAATTTTTACAAAATTTTGGTAATAATTTGCAAGTTCCAAAAACTGCTGCACATTCCTGACAGTTTTTGGGATAGGCCACGTTAAAATAGCATCTACCTTTCTTTTATTTATCAGAACTCCTCTAGGTGAATATAATAGCCTAAGAAGTTAATACTATTCATGTCGAATTCGCACTTTTCCAATTTAGCATATAAGTCAGACTTTTGCAGTCATCCCAAAATGAGCTTCACGTGATAGTCATGTTGCTCCTACATAGAAGAAAAATCAAAATGTCGTCCAAGTAAATGATAAAAATTGATTCAAGAAGTTGCAGAAAAGATCATTCATCATGTATTAGAAAACAGCTTGGGCATTGATAAGTCCAAACGGCATGACCATATATACAAAATAGCCATAGCAGGTACGAAAAGCAGTCTTCTACTCATCTCCTAGTCAGATTCGAACTAGATTATAGGCACCTCTGAGGTCAATCTTAGTAAATATTTTTGTCATGGTTAAATGGTCCAACAACTCAGAGATGAAAGGTAAGTGGTAATGATTTTTTATGGTTACTTTATTCAAACCTCTGAAATCTACACAAAGTCATAACATGCTGTCCTTTTTCTTAACAAACAGTACAAGTGCTCCTGTTGGCGATGTTGAGTACTGAATAAAACCTTTTTTCAAATGTTCTTCAATATATTGTTTAAGTGTTTTTAACTCTTGTTCAAACAAACTATAGATGGGTCCCCATAGTGGTTGAGTATTAGGAAATAAATCGATGCCGCAGTTGTAGAGTCTGTTTTCAGATAATTTGTCACATCATTTTTACTAAATACAGTCAGACCTCCCTATAGTCACACCCCATATAGTCACACCTCTATTTAAGCACCTGATTTTGCGCACCGGTCTCAAACATAGTAAAAAAACCTCATTATAGTCACAAATCGCTTATAATTACTATTACTATAAAATTTTGATTTTTTAACAATTTTATTAATAAAAACCCCTCATTATAGTCACCAATTTTTAACTAAATATGGATTATATAATATGATTGGCCAATTTTCATATTAACGAATATTTAAAATTATCATATCTATTAATTGATAATCCGCCTGTCAACTGGAGAGTGATCCTATAGGCGAAATGTGGATTGCTTCCATCTAAATTTTTTTCCTTACTAAGTTAACGATACATGTCCACTAATTGAAAGTTGTAGAGCTCGTCGAAACGCATCTAACGGTGGTTAGATCATCCAAATCGGCCCACTGGATGGCGAGTTATCGTCAAAAAACGATTGGCTGACGATATAAAAATCTGTGCCGGAAATTATATATGAAAATCACTATAGGCGAAATGTGGAGTGCTTCCATCTAAAACTTTTTTTCTTATTAAGTTAACGACACATGCGAGCTCATCAAGACGCATCTAATGGTGGTTAGATCATTCAAATCGACCCAATAGATGGTGAGATATTGTCGAAAAACGATTGGCCGACTACTTATGTAAACAAATATTGTTTACATAAAATTTTATATAGTCGGCCAATAGTTTTTTGACGATATCTCGCCATCCACTGGGCCGATTCGAATGATCTAACCACCGTTAGATGCGTCTCGACAAGCTCAACAACCTTCAATTAGTGGGCATATATCGTTAACTTAGTAAGAAAAAAGTTTTAGATAGAAGCACGCCACATTACGTCTATAGATGACCATAATGAGGTATTTTATTTATAGTCACACCTCTTTACAATCACCAAAATAGGGTGCGACGGACTTGGTGATTATAGAGAGGGACGACTGTACATCTTCAAAGTCTCTATATTTTTTAGGAATGGCCACTGGCATAGTAGGGGTAGCCGTTAATAGTGCAGAAAAAACATGTATTAGGTAAATTCGATCCTGATTATCAATATCATTAGGTGCGGCTTCTACTACCTTCCATGTGTTCACGTGTTTGGTGCTATAGAGGTCTGAAAAAGTAAGAGATTGTTTCTTCCAATCAATTTCGGGATTGTGTTTTATCAACCATGATAGCCCCAGAATAACCTGAGAGTGGGAGGAAGGCATCAAATTAAATGTGATCGTTTCCTGATAATCTTGCAAGCAAAGCAGAAGGGATTCTGTATCATGAATTATGGCTCTGAAGTCACTTCTCTGCTATAAATTACCTCTACAGAGAGAGATATAGGTTTTTTAATTGTGGGTATACTATATTTATGGGTCAGAAAGGTATCCAAAAAACATGATAATGCCCCTAAATCCTAACAATGTAGTGGTTTTCAAGCACATCCTATTTGGAAACTGAAGTTTTATCGGAAAAGTCAAATTCTCTATAGATCCAACTATTAATAGAGTTGTAGAAATATTTCTGTGAACTTCATCCAGCTGCAACTCCCTTATTGAACTTCTCTTTTTCTGAACTTTCTTCATATACTGTTGCTATATCAATCCTATATTTTGCTTTGCTCCCCTTCTTGGGCAATATCTAATTATATGACCCGAATCTCCACAGTATAAACATACTATATTTGTGCATAATAACACCCCCTGCATTTTATTTTGTGCCCTTGCACGTTATTTTGAAATGTGCATGTGCCTTATTTTGAATCATAATGTGATGTTTTTGAAATTCTGTACCAGTATTCAAAATATAGCGCATGCATAGGCACTATAATAATAACTATAAACTATTTGGCTGCTTTGTGTACCCTCACATACGTATATACGTACATATGTAAATTATATGTAATGATAATTGATTTGCATACTATGGAGTTGTCGACTTCTATATATAAAAAAGAAGTTCTAGACCAAATTAGGATTGATATTAATAATTATAGTATATATACATATATGTATATCACCAAAAAAACTTATTAGAATCATGAAATTTTTTTTTTTGGCATGCCAAAATACATATAAATAACTTCCAAGTACCAAAATAATTTTTGAAAAAATCTTAACAGTAAAATGCCAGATACGAATTTGGATTTTTTTTATATACTGATACTATTATTAATACTACATTATATACTATTAAAATTATTCTTCATTTTTTAAAAAAAAACTGATTAAAATTAATTACTACCTACCTTACTTATACATGTTGGCAAAATCCCGACTTACTATAGTTTGGGATTTGTCCGTTATCCCAAATCCCAAATCCCAAATTCTAGTATAACTAATATCTCAAAAACTTTATTAATAATCTTTATTTAAACAAATCATATATATTCTTATAGTTATAAATAATATATTTACAAAATATTAAGATTATTTATTTGATTTAATCTTTTATAAATAGCAATTGTTTTTTTATTATTTGGAATTTGTCCGGGTTTTGCCAGCATGTATAACCTTACTAGGATTTTTATATATTCTATAATTGAGCCCTTTAACTACACATTTAAAAAAATATTACCGTTAATATTAAGCAAGTTTACAGTTTTAAGATTGGCAAATATAAAAGCAAAGCTTTATGTAAATATAAAAAATTTATTTATTATAAAGCTAAAATTATAGTAATATTATTTGAATATTTATCGCTAATTAGAGAATTTTTAATAGAAATTCTTATTGGTATTTCCTGTGATCACATATTATATAAAGGTTAATTTGTTGATCTATATTTTTTGTTTTTTTTTACGTGTTATTTTCTTTGAATATGGATAATTTACTTACTAAAAAAAACAAAAGTTATACTGTAGCATTCAAGTTAGAAGTAATAGCATATGCTAAAAGTTCTGTTATAGAATAGGTTTATTGGTTAGAAACTTTAGGCACAGAGTAAAACATAGTTTTACAGTTTTACAGTTTTACAGTTTTACAGTTTTACAGTTTTATAGTTTTATTGTTTTATTATTATTTTATTACTTTATTGTTTTATTACTTTTCAAAAGATATATAAATCCTAGCTTTTATCCTTCCTTAACTTTAGAATTTGTTCCCTGCAATTATTTAGTTATAGGAATTCCTTAGGCACAGAAACCTTTAGATAGTCTTGTAGCAAAGTGTTGTAACGTACTTAAATAAAATATATCTTTGCCCAACCAAATACCATATATTCCCAAAATAAGCTACCCTTTTTTGGACAATTTTGACCTTAAAAAATTGGGGTAGCTTATTTTCGGGATATAGAAGATTTAAGCAATCTATAGTTAACGTGGGGGTAGCTTATTTTCAGGTTATTTTTTTAAAAAAAATTCTCATGCATATAAACTTGTGTAAACAGGTTTTCTACACATATATATGTACATACGTATATACAAAGGCTCTAAAAACCATTATGCACATTATTAAAATATGTTTATACCACATTTGGCACTATTTTAATAAAGCACATGTTAGTACTTGCAGAGCCTAGTACGTATGCATAGAGGCCCGTAGTTATTAATTTTTTTGTTCGTACAGTATAATTGACTTTTTTTTAAGGTTTTTTATTATTTTTTTTTTTACAGTTTTTAACAAATTTATTTTTTTTTAATTTTTTTTTAATTTATTTATTTTTTTTTATTAGGATAAGTCTATTCGTAACACCCTGTTATGTAACACCCTATACCTAAAATCCTTTATAATACAAAATTTAACTAGTAAACTTGTTTTAGATATACTAATGAAAAATGATCCTCTCGCAATTTTGTATTAATCTTAATATTAACTTTAAACCTAATATAACACTAACCCTAACACTAACCCTAACCCTAACCCTACCATTAAAAGGCTGTTACGTAACAGGGTGTTACAAATACATTTATTCTATTTTTTTTAATTTTTTTTTTATTTAATTTTATTGATTTTTTTAATTGTTTTCAGTTTTGTTTATTTTTTTTTAAAATTTTTTTTATTATATTTATATTTTTTACCATAAGTTTTTTTTTAAGATTTTTTTTATTTTTTTTTTATGGTTTATTTATTTTTTAATTTTTTTTCGATTTATTTTTTTTTCTTTTTATTTATTTTAAAATTTTTTATTATTATTAATGGTTTTTATTTTTTTTATTTTTTTATTTTTTATTATTATTATTATTATTTATTTTATTTTTTTATTTTTAGTTTTTTTTTTATTTTTTTTTGCTTTATATACTTTATATTTAATTTTTCTTTACTGGTATCTTTTTTTAATTTAAATTTTTTAGTGCTTTTTATCTTTTTTAATTTATATTTTTTAGCGCTTTTTTTTATTTTAATTTTATCTTTTTATTTTTTATTATTTTTATTTAAATAACGGTTTTCTTTAATTTATTTTTTTTCAAATTTTAATTTAAGATTAATTTTTTTAATTTATTATTTAATTATTTTTTATTTAATTTTTAAATATTTCATTTATTCATTATTTATTTATAGATTTTTTACAGGCGAGTGAGAATTAGTTTGGAAAAATGGTTCGTTTTGGGTAAAAGGATAGGGCAGATGACTCTTTTTATGGGTGAAAAGTGGTGGAAAAGCATAGATATTTTACGCTAGAAGGGCGGGCATAAATAGTTTTCAAAGAATAAGTATGCATATATATGCAATTGTAGGAATAAAATAATCGATTATTCCCACCATTGCATATATGCACTAGTGTGACCCATTATCCGTTTTTCTATTTAAAATTTGCGGAACGAAAAAAGGAGATTGCTTATTTTCGGAACAAAAAAGTTTATTATTGTTTTGGTTCGAAAAAAGTGAGGCAGCTTATTTTCGGGTAAAACAAGTTTTTAGGTTTTTTGATCAAAACCAAGGGTAGCTTATTTTCGGAGTAGCTTATTTTCAGGAATATATGGTACACTCTGTTCTTTGAGTAAAATATATCGAACTGCCATAGTGAGAAAACATTCTACTTCACACTGCTTTATATCTTCTCTGACCCTACAAGATCCCTGTCGCCGTGTGCTATGTTGCTAGTAGTATATTAAGAAGGCTATACTGCTTGTAACAGTTCATCTAATCGCAGTGGAGCAAAATTTTATAACATTAATAGAAAACGTGTTCAAGAGTGGAAAAAACAAAAGTTAGAACTTAAACAGTCAAAAATAATATTAATTTGAATGCAAGACAAGTACGAGTACTTAGTGGTCATGGTAGAAAGCCAATATATCCAGCATTGGAGCAAAATTTGATATCATTTGTAAAAAAATGATGTAAAGAAAGAAACAATATCACAGCATTTATGATCAGAAAAAAAGCTAAAGAATTAAGCATAACATTAGGAGTAGAAATTTTAAAGCTTCACGAGATTAGGTCAGGTGCTTTATGCAATGACATAACTTAGTTCAACATACTCGAACACAGATATCACAAAAGTTCCAGAAGATATGCCACAAATCATTCAAAATTTTTTTCAAACTGCATGTAATAAAACAAAAAATATTGACAAACAATATATTCTCTTTTTTGATGAGACACCTATATGGTCAATATGCCAAGCAAAACAACTGTTGATTTTTGAGGCTCACGTGAGGTGCCAGTTAAATCAACTGGAATGACAAGTTGTGCTTTACAGTAGTTCTAGGCTATACAGCTTCTGGTAAAAAACTTCTGGCATTAGTATTATTCAAGTTGCAAAAAAACAAAAGGAAAGTTTCCAAGAAATGTTGTTGTAGTAGGAGCACCTCATGCAACTATGAATTGTAATTTAATGTTATCTCATATATTTCTCAAGTAATCTGAGTATGACCAGACAGCTTTTTTAAAAATAAAAGTGTAATATTTGTTGATCAACATGCAAGTCATATTCATGATGATGTTATGAAGGTGCTGAATATTGAAGGTCTAGAAGTTGTAGAAATACCTAGCGGAACTACCAGTATATTACAACCTCCTGATGTTTCTGTTAATATACCATTTAAAAGTAGGTTTAGAAAAAGATGGAATGAATAGATGAGCGAGGGAGAAAAAACATATACAGCAAAAAGAAATTGCAAAAAGGCATCATATGAGCTGATTTGTAAATGAGTTTCAGAAACATGGAAAGAAATTAGTACTAAATTATTAATTAAGTCATTTGAAGCAGCGGGAATTACATTAAATCCTGATAGAAGTGAAAATTATAAGATGTCAAGTCACTTACAGGCAATTGTTGAAAATCGTTTAAATGATATAAAATTAGACATAGAAGAAAACAATAATAATTCTTTGGTAGTTGCTAAAAGTAGTGAAGAAGCATTTTATAATGAAATGATAATTGATGAAGAGATCTTTGTCAATGATGAAGATTTGTTCGATGATGATGACGATATATTCGATATATTTGACAATAATGAAAATATGTTTGGAGAAATGTTTGATGAAGATGTAGAAATGGTTAACAAAGACGTATTTGAAAAGTCTGATGAAATGGTAGATGACAAAGGGTGGATTGATTTAAGCATCATGGACAATAGTAGATAATGAAGAGATGAATTGATTAAAGCATCACAAACTTGCATAGTCAATATTAATACTTTGTAAATTTTTTTATCATGGGATGCTATTTATATTCGTGTAATTTTTTTGTTATAGATTTATATTTCTTCTAAATTTGTATCGCTTTATTTTATTTTTTTTAAAAAATTGCATTGTTTTTATTCAATTTCTTGTATTTCAAATTGAAAATTTCGTGATGGGAATTATTATCGGATAGATGTTTAATAAAAATGAAGAATTGCTAAAATTTAACATAAATAATAAAAATACAACGAAGTATTAACAAATTTAAATAAGGCATTAGCAATTGAACCGAATAATACTTTTGTATTGAGTTAAATAAAAGGATGCGCATTATTTCAGAACACGCATGGGCATTATTTTGAGCAAAATAGCAAAATTTTTTAAGAAGTCAAAATCCGAATTAGCACCTGACCTACTATTACGTGCAAATATGGTTGATTTTTAGTATGGCGCCACTGCTTTTCTTCTTCTGATAGTGGTTTAGGTCTAACAAAATCAATTTGCATTGGCTCAGGGCCTTGGCTTTGGTTAGATGCAGAAGGATAGGGTTGGCTCCAACTTGTGTCAAAATCGAAATGGTATTTTTGTCAGTGTTCAAAAAGGCAGTTGTCGCATTTTATAGCCTTTGAAATAGTATCACTAAGGGAAATAGGATCAGCTACTGTCAAAAGCAAGTTCTTTACATTCCCTTATAGGCCTGTACGAAATTAACAATTAAAGCTTCCTCGTCCCAGTCTAAATCTCCTGAAATTTGTCAAACTCAAAAGTGTAACTTGCTGCTAATTTAACTCTTGGGTAAGTTTTCTGATTTTATTTGCAGCTGTCCTGGTTTTATTAGTGTCACCAAATGTAGCTTCAAACACTGTGATAAATTCATCAAAATTTTTAAGTATTGTTGCATCCTTCTCCAATAGCAGTGCAAACTATGTTAGAGCAGAGCCTGTCAACAAACTCCCTACCAACCAACTTGGGTAGCATCATTATAGTAACGCTATGGCTGCAGGCATATAATAAGGCATACTTGATTCAAAAATCTACGAAATTTGGTGTGGGATCCATCGAATTTGTCAGATAAATACATTTTAGGCATCACTTGGGGCATCACTTGAGGTATTACTTGTTCTGCATCATCAAAAATTTGTACTACAGAACTACTACAGAGGTTCATGCGACCAACTGTTCAATAGAGGCTTTTAGTAACTCATTTTCTTGATGAAGCGCTTGATTGTCTTTTTGAATTTGTTGTAATGCTGCTATAATTCCATTGAGGTCGTTTAGGTCATCCATTCTCTGAATTACTTCATGATAAATATTGCAAGAGAGCAGAGTATTGTTGAGTCTGTTTAAAACTGTAATGGCAGAATAATTAACTTTGAAAATTATAAGGGTACAAGGATATTCTTATTTATTCAACAAACTAAGGGTCAAGGTTATACATCGAATTCTATTTATACTACTTTACTGTACTACTTTACTGCTTTATTCTAATCTATTTCAATGCTTACGCTATTGCTTGCTAATTCTATTTCTTATGCACATTAATCTATGATATGCTAATGTTGTCGTTATGACTACATTTCAAGTCCTACTCCGTGCCCTAATTCAACTATGATCGATTGATATCAATCAATGCGGTCACATGTTTATGTGCCTCTGATCATGATCTTGCTCGTGAACATGATTTTTGTGCTCTCTGATAATCTAATTCTTGATGATCATGACAGAGGTCATATCAATATACTCTTTTTTGCTAATATTAACTTTATATATATCTATAATATATTTTTAATAGAACTGTCATCTAGTTTGATAATTTCTTTCTGTCCTAGTGCCTTCCAATTTGGTGTTTATAGTGACCTAGTTTTGTTGGTGGTGCTTTCCTTTTCATTGCTGGTGCCATCTAATTGGTGTTTTCTGTTTTTTTATTTGGCTTTGATAAGCAGTGTTTAAAATAGAAATTTTAATTTACCGGTATATGCACCCGTTATATCCCTTAGATTGTAACACAGGCAAATTTGCCTGCATATTTTAAAATTTTTAATAAAATTTTAAATATTGATTTTAGCCATATCTTTTCTAAGTAAAAAATATTCTTTAAGTTTTGTTTTAGTAACTTTGTTATAAAATTTTTTTAAAATCATTAGAAAACTTTAATATAATAAATGTTTAAAGTTCTTGTATTGGCATTTTTACTATTAAAATTTTTCTTTAGATTTTTTCAAATTTTATATGTTCCCATCTATAAAAAAAATCTTTACTTCTAATACAAGTCTTAATTTTTACAAGTAAATCATTAAAGTTGTAATAATGAAAGTTGTTATCCTTTATATAAACTACAATATTGTCTTAAGAACTATAGTTCTAAAACTAAAACTAAATAAGATCGCAGAAAAATTGTAATAAAATTTTTTAAAAAAATTTTTTCTTAAAATTATCTATTTTCAGCTTATATGTAACTATAATTTATTTTCTTATAATATAAAAACTAATTTTGCAAAAAAGTAATCCTTATTTTCAAATATAATTGTACAAAGTTTTATTTAATTATTTTAGTATTTTAAAAAAGTAAATCAGAGCTAAAAAAGTGCAAAAACGCAGGCAAATTTGCCTGTGTTCTACTACAATCTAAGGGATAAAAAATACTGGTTCAAAAAAAAAACTGCATTAGTAGAAAATGATTATCAGATCATTGGAGCACATAAATGCATGCACTGGTTACTTCAAAAAATTCCAGATTATGCACCGTTTGTTGTACTGTCCCAATTTTAAAATACTGGTATATACAATATAAAAAACAGTAGATCCAGATTTTTATCATGCTATTTTATATACTGTTGATAAGTGTTTCTTTTTGTTGCTATTGTATTATCTTGGGCATTGGGTTACTTAGCTATGTATAGCCAAGTATTTATTTTTTCTTTATTTTTTCTTTTAATTTTTAGTACTAATTCTTTTCAAATTCAAGATAGCACACTTTTTAATATGTTCGTCATTGGTGTTCTTTTTTTTTGCGTTTTATTTAACACATTTGTATGAAGTTTGTACAGTATTTCACTGACATTTGTGCAGTGTCTCAACAGCATTTGGGTGTAGCATAATAGTTAGTATGGGATTTAGTATAATTGTTGGGATATAGCATGATATTGGGATATGGCACAATAGTTGGAATGTGGCACGATAGTTGGAATCGGGTTTATATTGTAATTTGTATTTATTTTTTGTATTTTTTTAATTTTTTTTTGTATTTTGTAATAAATTAAATTGTTAAAATATATGAATATTTGAATTTATTGTTTTAATATATGAACAATTAGCTAGTATTTAATTTATTATTATTCACTTTTTATTTTTATTTATTTTTTTTTTAAGGTGAGGTTGTGCCTCGAAGACTTTATTGAGTATATGTTTGTATATATTATGTGATATAATGTTATACTATTCAAGTACTACAGACTCAGATATTCTTGACTATCTGTGATCTAAACCTTCCAGAGCTTTCCATACCTATTTTCTGTATGACCTGAATTTTTGGACTACTCCCTATTTTGTCATTCGGCTGATCACTATATTCCTCGCTTCTCTCATATTGCTGATCCTATACTTCCAAGTAGGTGTGAGAGCCTTGCCCAGATGATCGTAACCTCATGGCTACTTCCTAAACCTTGGTGTCCTGAGATTACCTACTAGTAGTACCTGTAGTGCTGCCGACACCAGGTTCGTATCTCAAGCCATCTTTTAAATGCTGTCGTAACCTAGCCCGTATCTCAAGCCACTACCTTTTTCTAATGGTGGGGCAGAGCCTTGCTGTACCCACTACTCTCAGTAATCTATCGTATATTACTGCAGATATGCTATCTGGATTGGTTAGCAGATACTTCCCCTAAAGGTAGGTGAGCACCGGCTATGTTGTGTAACTGGCCTGAGCAAGAACTACCCCTATCCTCAGCAAGCTAGCTCTCACTCCTCCTATGTGACACAGCTACTCCCAACTGGATTTCGTAATACATTTCTGTACTACTTCCAACTTTTTGTAGAGCGGTTGGTGTTCTACCATTAGTTAGGCCAGGGAGCTATATTTCATACATTGTACTTCCCACCGGGTGATTTGTCATTTTGTTCGTATCTCCAATTCACAGATCTGCCTCTATAGTGGTAGTTTCCTTCCAATTTAGATTTGGTACCGGTGCCAGAGGTGTTCCTTATCCAATTTAGGCCAGTTCTTTGCCACAGATCCCTTTGTGTTCACTACTTTTCTCACCACTCAGGTTCGTGTTACTGTCATGTCACCCTCCCAATCAAGATCCCCAAGACTGCCTTAGGGTTGTTGGTGCTACCTTGTACTTGCCCGCCAAGGAATTACTTGCGCATTATTCACTTTTTACAATCTGCACAAATTATAGAATTGTTAAAGATCTGTGCAAAAATTAAAAAAATTCTTTAATGGCCATTGGCAAAGTTGCAGATTTGTACAGATTTTTATTAATTGCACTATATTTATTTACCCGATACTAGATGTTATAATTTTGTTTTTAGCAAATTACTATAAAATTTATATATAATAACCCAACTTTTAGCAAATTTACTTGATTTTAGGGGTAGCAAAAATGTCTAAATTCATGCAGATCAGTTATAACCTATATGGAGATGTCCAGGGTCCTACTATTAGTGCTAAATGCATGTTCTATATTCTGTAAATGCACATTCTCTTGAATAACATTTTATATCATACTAACCTTTCTAAATGCATGTAGCCAATCAAATTTTAGTAATTAAGATAGGTTATATAGTTTTTGGTAGAAGTTACACAAACTTAATAATCTAATTTATAAAGCTGCAATTTAATTGGCTCTCTCTAAATGCAAACCTCTCTAAATGCACATTGTAGGCTTGTCCCTATTAGTTGCATTTATGGAGGTTTGACTGTATTGTTTTTATTTATTTGAAATTTGGAGAAAAAATGCTTAAATTTGACTTTTTTGATCAAAAATCCAAAATTTTGTATCTATTCTCTAAATTTTAAGTAAAATAAATAATTATACTGATTTGATGTATTTTTAGATACTGAACAAGTTCACTTAGTGCATAAAATTAGAATTTATTAATAAAAATATATGTATTATAAAATTTTATAAAATTTTATTAATAAAATTCTATAAAATCTTATAATTCACAAAATATTACTAATTAATTCTAGCTTAATGCTGAACAAGTTTACTTAGTGCATAGCTTAGAATTAATTAATAAAAATTTGTGAATTATATAAGATTTTATTAGAATTTTTAAAATCTTATGATTCACAAAATTTTACTAATTAATTCTAATTTCATGCACTAAGTAAGCTTGTTTAGCACCAAAAAATATACTGTATATAAACACATTCAAACTCAAACCAGTCTGCAGAATTCAGACCAAATCTGAACCAAACTCAGACTTTGCTAAAGTTTGATTAGGGCCTGCTTTGTATATATTATTTGCTTGAATTTGATTGGCTAGTTTAGTATCGGGTGGGGAAAGGGTACTTTCTTAGGAGGTGAAAATCACCTCTACTCTTAAGTAAAGTTGTTTAGAACATCAAAATCTATTATAGTAAAAATTGGTATAATTTGGACAACTTTTTATTAATAATTCAAAAATAAGCTACATTTACAATTTTTTGTATAACTTTTTAGCCAAAAAAGGTAGCTTATTTTTAGAACTATACTTGTTTAAATAAATATTGTTAATAAATATAACAGATTAAAATAATATATTTATATATAAAAAATTTAACAAGCTACAAAAAAATAAATAGTTTTGAACACATTTTTAAGAGTTAGAGTTAAAGATTAGAGGTTAGTTTTAGAGTAGAGTTTATATTAAAAAATATAAATAGGCTTTAAAAGGTTAAATAAAGACCCATATTTTATTTTAATTCTGTTTTATTATAATCTAAAACAATAAATAATAAATAAATATGCAAATTAATTTATAATGACTAATGAATCAATATAATATCTTTTAATCTGCAGACTTTTTCAGAAATACTATACTTATAATCTACTTTTTTTAAAAATTAAAAGATTAAAATAAAATTTTATTTGATAATATTTAAAAATAAATATTATATTTTAGTAAAATTTAATGGGTATCTATTTGCTGTACTAAATTTAGTACAATGTACTAAATTTAGTACAGTATTAAAAGTTAAATACTGTATTGAAAAATTGTATTAATAACTTTTAAATTAAATTTATCCAAATATAGCCTTGATCCATTGTTTTGAAAATATCATATAAGTGGTCTTTTTTTGCATAAGATTCACAAATCATTGAATAAATTAATGTAATACTCTATTTGCTGGATATTTTTGTACAGAGCTGCCTACATTGCCCATTTATAAATATGATATGAGAGTCCTGTTGCAATGTCAATATTTTTGAACAATATGTATCATATTTAATAATTAACAGGCAGGCACTGTCTGATAACTGGTTTATTGGGTCAAGGATTTAAGATCAGACTAAGAAATTGAATTCCGAAGGAATTCAACTTCTTAGGCTGATCTTAAATCTTTTGACCAAATAATTAAGTTGTAAGATATCTGCATGACTGATAACGTATTTATCCGGTAACTTCCGACGATAGTCTGCCTAATAACAATTTTATTATTCGGCAATAAAAATTTTATTTGGTAGACGAATCATAGTAAGCTGCCGGATAATATATTTTATTGTAATCAATCTAATAGCTACTCATGCCGTTGCCACTGTATTGTTTTCGAGATCTTATCCAAATCACATTTTAAAATTAAATAATGGGCACTGTTCGAGTTTTAGTTGTATAAGCTTTATATGGCAATATATAGTTTTGGAGAAATACCATAAACAGCAATGTCATCTCTCACGACATTATTCAAGGAGATATTAATAAGATCATGCTACAAAAATTGTGAAGAGCCAACAGAATTTTTGACAGTAGAAAAATCATAGACAGACTAAGGTACTGTATATCTTAAAAAGAATTAAACAATTTAAAATACTATAAAACATAAAATTCTAAAACGATATCAAAATCGACAACTGTCTAGGAAGTTTAAAAAAAAAGGAATAAACGCTTTATAGTAGTTTAATAAGAACGTAGTGCATGATTTACAGCCAACTAGTTATGCGCAATATCTTGTATGTTATCATTCAGATTGTTTTTTTGGTTTTTTTTTTTTTTTTTTTTTGTTGTTGTAATTCAATAGATCATAGATCAACAAGATTTAAAAGCTAATGAAATGGCCGATGTTAAAAAGTTGTATTGTGGATAATAAATTAGACAAACCAAAATTATGATGACATATATCGATTGTGAAATAAATATTACGTATTTACGCATGATAATATCGTAAATCGAGAAACACTTACTCAGAATACCTTTTTTTCAAGGTGAAATTGGTAATATTTTTTACATTACGATTCTTTAATTTGAAACATTTTAATTTCACTTGTAGCTAAGAGCTACTTACATATCAATTCAGTTACGGAATTAACGATTATGTACACAAATACATGATCCTGTTTTCATAAATTCTGGACACCCTAAAAAAGTTTGCCTAAGTCTATATGACCGATCGATAAGTTATTTATCTAGGTGCTACAAAACATATATAAATGCATAATGCATATGTACCAATGCAAAGATTTTTAATTCTCAAATATGATATTTTTAAAACATATCCACTGGAAAATAGTTGAAGAGAACTTGGAAGGTTTGTAGTTTGAGTAATTGCTAAGCACTTGAGATCGAGTTTTTAAACAATTTCAAAAGTATGACAGTGTTGAAGAATTACCGTCATTTTAAATAAACGTCATACAATATTAAAATATAAAAGCTTTACTTTAAACTTTATTATAATTATTAAGACATCGTCGGCAAATATTGATAAAATCTTGACTTTTTATTTCAACTTTGTTGCATTTTTTTCTAACCAATTAATAAACTCTTAATCGTATTTACAGTAACCTTTTTTTCGTTAGCGTCTACTCATTACGTATTAAAAAGGTCCATTTTATATATATATTCAATTAAAAAGTTTTCATAAGTTACCAATGCTAATTATAGCAAAATCTTCACAAAACGAACTTGAAAATAGAAATTTATATTTGCTTTTTATTTGTAGATCGTTTAAGACTTACTCGATTGTTTATAGTGATTTTGGCGCAAAAATTTGGCAGTCATGTGATTTCCGAGACTTCCGGGGCTTTCGTTAATAATATGGACCTACTTCTGATGTAAAACACGATTTTGATAACAGTATATACTTTTTTATTTTAATATAAAAAAGCCATTATTATAAGTAAAATTTCATGATGCGCATTTTTTTACTTATAAAACGGAGCTAGTTGTCATAGTAAAATTTTGTACTATTTGCGATTTCTTTGTTTTTATCGTTATCTTTATCGTTTGTTAAAACTCATACAAGGGTCCCCAAAATTACGGGTCAGTATTCGTCGGGATGCATCGGAATCATGGTCGGCTGGATCGGAATTGATCAATTTTGCCCCAAGACCATAAAAAATTTTACTAATAAATCATATCTATTCATTAAGCAAAAAATGCCCAGCTGATAATTTTGCTATAGAATCTGCTAACATTAGGACTAAAAGCCGACCTAGATCCGATGCATCCGACCCGGAAATTTGGGGACAGCCCTGCAAAAATCGTTTGTTAATGCTACATGAAGATCCGAAGGTCCTGCAATTTTTATTGGTTCTGAGCAGATCCATTTTCATGCTCCGAAATCTCTCAAGGGAACGTGAATTACCGATTTGAAGATTGGAAGTCTCGGAAAATCACGTGACTACTAAATTTTTCTAACTTATGTTCAGATCATTTTTTTTTAGTGAAGATCTATTGTTTGGCAAAGAACAGTCTCTGGCATAAATTTTTGTACAAGCTAAGCATGTCATGATAGATAAAGCGAAAATTTAATAATGTTAAAAAGTTGACATTCTGTATAGTAACACAAATTTTTTTATATATTGATCACGCATTAAACACCGAAATCAATAATTTATCGAATTCGACCAAATAGATTTCTGCAAAAATTTTAGCGTCCCTAGATTTATGTAATTCACCTGCATTACTGAATTAAGAATATAAAGATAAGCCATAACGCTAATAGCTATATATAGAAATTGATTATATGATAATAGCAAAACAATAATTGTATTCTAATAAAAAGATCACCAAAAATCATGACATATTTAGGTAGAAATTAATCAAATGACCTTATGTGTGTAACGGATATAAAAACCCAGTAAATGCCATTGAAAATATTAACCGATCAACTATATGCTTAAGATCGACATCGATATCAATGACTACTAGATTTTTTGAAAAATTTTCTAGTGATTTAAGTAACCTTCTTTTAGATAATGACGAATATAATGTCGTTATTGAAGTTGGTAAAACTCCAAATAATCAAATATTTAAAGCACATTCTATTATCTTAAATTCTCGATGCTCATATTTTAAGAATAAATTAAGTAATATTGCTTATGAAAATAATATAAAAAAAATTAACGTCAATATTTCTGTTAAAATTTTCGATATTATTCTCAAGTAAGTTAATAATAATTATAATAAATTATTTGATTTTTTTTTTTTACTTACCGGTAATTAATTTAAATTCTCTAGGTATATATATAGTGGTATAATTTCTTTAGAAAAAGTTGACATTTCTACTATCTTTGATCTTTTAATTACATCAATCGAGTTTGGTCTTGATGAATTGGTTATGAATATTCAATCTTTCTTAATTGAGAATAATGCTTCTTGGTTACATTTAAATTTTTCTCGCATTTATCAATCTGATTTTAAACTTGATAGTTTTAAAGTTTCTCATCAATTTTGTACTAATATAATTATTAGATATCCTTCCATTATTTTTAATTCTGATAGATTTTTTCCTCTTTCTGAGAATTACCTAGTTTTTATTTTAAAATTCGATTATTTACAAATTGATGAAATTTTAATTTGGGATTATGTTATTAAATGGGGAATTGCTCAAAATCCATCTCTTTCTCCTAATCCTGATCAATGGTCCGACGCCGACATCTCTACTTTAAAAAATACTCTCAAAAATTGTCTTCCTTTAATTCGTTATTTTCAAATTTCTGGTAAAGATATCTTTGATAAAATTCGTCCTTATCAGAAAATTTTTGATCAAAGTTTATGGGATGATATTGAAACGAAACTTATGGCTCCAAATCGTGAAGTTATTAAATCTGCCGTTTTACCTCCTCGTAATTTTTTATCAATATCAATACCTTCTCGAACTACTTCTATGCCTGAATTTAATGCTTTTGAATTAAAACAACGTGGTGAAAGTCACTTTATGATGGGAAGATATAAACTTGCTCTTATAGATTTATCTAAATCTTTAGAAATTATTCCAAATAATTCTCATACATTAACAAGTCGTGGTGTTACTTATCATATGTTGGATAAATATGAAGAAGCACTTATTGATTTAAATAAATCTTTGGAAATAGATCCAAATGATGCTTTTACATTAAGAAATCGTGGTGCTACTTATTATCTAATTGGCAAATATGATGAAGCTATTGTGGATTTAAATAAATCTTTAGATCTTGATCCTGATAATGCATTTGCGTTGGATAATCGAGGTGCAACTTATTATATGTTAAACAAATATGATGAAGCACTTGCGGATTTAAATAAATCATTAGAACTTGAACCAAACGATGAATTTACTCTAAGAGTTCGAGGTGCAACTTATCTTATGTTGGAAAAATATGATGAAGCAATTGCTGATTTAACTAATTCTTTAAACATTGGTCCAAATAATGTATTTGCTTTGGGAAATAGAGGTTTAATTTATCTTATGATGGGAAAATATAATGAATCATTTATAGATTTAGCTAAAGCATTAGAAATTGAACCGTATAATTCATGGACATTAAAGGTTCATAGTAAACTTATTTCTATAATGAAGAAAAAACAAAATGCACAATAAGCCACTATAATATCTATATGCTTTAATCGTAAGATAGTATTATTAAAATATTCTTTGTGAATGTTTTTCATTCTGTAAGGCTTGTTTATTAATCTTTAAACTTTGACTCGATTTTAATTTCCAAATAAAATGTTGTAAAGTGTTATAACACCATTAATAAAAATAAAGATTCTTGTAATATTTATTGTAAAGTGTTATAACACTATTAATAAAAAATAAAGAAATCCCATCTAAACAAAATTCTTTGATCGAATAATCGGACCGCATGTTATAAAATGTTAAACCGAATTAATGCTTTAGATTTTGTTGAGATAAATTCGCTAATATATAAATGATAATTAAGCCTAATTATTAAAATTTTCTAAACCTTTAGCGGAGATACTTTCGACTACAATTTAGTTGCCTTGACTTTGATGTTCTAAATCATCGAAATTGATTGAACAGTTGTTAAAAACAGAGAATTTCACGACTTCTAAAATCGAAGAATTCGAATTGATTAGTTCACCAAAAGCTTTTATGTCATGAAAGGGCAGATTTGGAATCACAGGGTCTCATAGCTAAAATAATCCACAATGTGAACTATTCGAAAGATGGATAGGTCCTGAGATCCAATTGCCACTAGGATTCTTGCGTTATTGTTTGTTGGTCTTTATTTAATAAGTTAATAAGTGCATACCAATTTTAACTGCATACTCAATTCTGATCAAAATATATATATGAAATCTATAAATGCACTTATTGTTCTCTAATTACACATTGTTAAAGTTTAGTCACAAGAGTGTGCACTTATAGAAGTTTTACTGTATAATTTTTTCCTAGCTACTTAAATCTAGGGGTTTTTATATATTATGGATCACATCGTTAGGCTTTGCTGCTGTTATTAGAATCTACAAGCGATATTATTATTTTCAGTATTTGAGCATGTGTAATTTAAACTTAATTATATGATTATAAATATTGATAATATTTAAATTTCTCTTAAATACTTTGTTTCTTATATTAATCAATTCATATTTAATTATTAGAGTCATATTGTTAAAAATTTTAAAGTTTTTGTTTTAAACTTTTACTATAAGATTTTTTTTAGATTCTTTAAAATTTTATATATCCTGTATATAAAAAATTTTCACTTATAATATAATTCTTCATTTTTCAAGTAAATTACTAAAAATATAATAATAAAGTTGTTATTTTTTTATATAGACTGCAATATTGTATTAGAAACTATTGTAAAGCTAATATTTAAAGAATTTACACAAAAAAATTGTAAATTTTTTTTGATTAAAAAATTTTTAAAGTTGCATATTTTTAACAACCTAAACTTTTTATTTTTATAATATAAATACAAATATTATAAAATATAATACTTATTTTCAAATATTATTATACCAAATTTTATTTAAATACTTTAAATATTAAAAAAAGTAAATTAGAGTAAATTTTATAATATCTAAGCAGGCAAATTTGTCTGCTAAGTCTACAAATTAAGGGATAATTATATATTTACTAGTTATATATAATTAATAATATAAATTTATAATATATAGATAAAATTATATATATTATAAAATAAATTGTTTTTATTATTATTAGACTTTAAATTTTAGAACCCAAAATCAAAATTAAAATAATAAAATATAAATTTATTTTACGGTAATTATAAAATGCACCTATGATGTTGAACACCATAGATTTGCAAATTCGTGTAACAAAAACAAAAAAATAAACTTTTATAAAACAAAAAATAAATTTTTATTACCTTAGGGTTAGGGTGAGACCTGGGATGGGCAGGGGGCATAGTTTATACCAAAATTTAGCAAGGAATTTTTTTTATTAGAACCCCAAAGGCGGTTTCATAAGCAAAATTTTAAGTTATGAATGTTTTTTTACAAAATAAACAAAAAAACAAAATTTTATGTTACACCTGATCTTAATTTTGATTGGCTATTCTAATAGTTTTGTGTAACATAGTGTTCAACACCATAGGTGCATTTTAGTAAACCCGTTATTTTAAATTTTAAAATTTTTTGACAAATTATTTGAATTCTTAAATCTAATGTAAATATACAACAGTATATAAAATAATTTATATTGTTTATTTATTTAAAAAATTTTAACTTATTTTAACAAATAAATTATAGATAAAAAGCATGTTTGTTAAACAACTCTTACTAATTATCTCTTGTACCAAAATTTTCACAAATGTTAATCTATAAAAACTTTGTAGTTAATATATTATACATAACAAAAACTTTATTTAAAAGTGATTTAGATACAGAGTTTTAGATTGTATGCTAAAAAGAACTGAAATAGAGCTAAAAAAACTCTCCTTATGGGTTTGACTCTTTAGATAGAAGACTTTGTTGCAATAGAAGATATAATAGAGCTACAACTCTAAAGTTTTTTGGCAAAAAATGTGAAAGGCTAGACTAAAACAACTTTTAGTTAAATATATTATTCTACAAAGCATAAAACTTATACTCTTTATTAGTTTTGGTGCTCTTGATATTTTTATTAAACTTTTTAAAATTTTTCAAAAAGTAGAAAATCTAACTTATTCTTCTAAAAGATTTGTAGTATTTACTCCTTCTGAATCAGGAATGCATCTACTAAATTGGAATTAAGTTATAAGTAAGTTTTGAGTTCTTCAAGATAAACAAATAGTGACATATAATATATATTAAAGGAAAATTTTGAAATAAAATTTCTTTCTAGAATGTTCTTTTGGGCATAGTTTTTTTTGTTTATATAATAATTAGGCAGAAGTTTTATTTGTACAATATTATATAATTTTTATATTTTATTACTAATCCTAATAGCACTTTAGTTTGTAGCCTTTTTTTTTGTATTTATTTTATTACTCATATGCAAAATATTTTTTGACTTTCTCATCCTGCTTTATTTACCTTTTTGTTAGTATTTGTCTTTTGCTTAGGTTTTGTAGTTTTTCTCTTTTCTTTTTTTACTTTGTTTTTCTTATATAGTTGTCTTTAAATATCAATATTCTATCTTAGTTATTAGGTGGAAGAGATTTTAAAAAAAATTCTGTATTACTTTTTAATAGGCTGACAATATTTATCTACTTTACCTATACATAGTAACAAAATTATTTTGGGTTTTGGAATCTGAAATTAAACATTTTTCTGAAATTGTTACTTAAAACTGAAATTTTTTGATACTTTTTTTTTGAATAGATAAAATTATAAGAAGTATAAATATATAAATTTTATTTGCACTTCTTTATAAAAAATTTTAATTTATTTTTAGAAACTAAAATAGGCTAACCCTAACTATTGCTCTACTTAATATATATCAACTTTAGCTTTTGTTTATTTTTTTTGTTTATTTTTTTTGTTTATTTTTTTATATTGATCTTCATGTTATACTGCATACTGGTGTTTAACACCACTGGTTTGATTTATAATTACTGAAAATTAAATACAAAAATTTAAATATTTTATTAAATTTTTAATTAACTTTATTAATTTTTATTTAGAAAGTTTGTTTAAAGTTTGGCTAAATTTATTTTTTTAGACAAAAAGACAATAGTAACTGTCACTATAGCAACTTTTATATGATCAGCCAATTATATTAAAGATTAATAATCATATAAATAGAGTAAGTCAAATTAGAGATTAACTAGGAAAACGGATACCTGTTAGTGGTCAAAGCCAAGAATAAACATCAGGCTAATCCGTGTCAATTTCTATAGCTGATTGGCTGCACATGACTAGAATCCAACACAAAATCATGTCCATTGCTATACTATAGAGCAGTGTTGTACATGGGACGTGTCCATACTATGTAAAATATCCAACATCCAAGATTGTCCAAAATTATCCAAGTCTATGTCCCATGTTTAACTAATCAATAAAGTAATTTAAAAAATATATATAATTATATATTTTTTTAGGTGCTGGACTCATTGGTGAAAAAATTAAAATAGATTATCTTAATAAAATTTTAAGTAATTTTAATTTGAAAAAATGTCCAAAATTGTCCAAAATTGTTTCATGTACAACACTGCTATAGAGTTTTCGCTATGCTTCAGACAATTATATTAGCAAAATAAATATACAAAATCTTTTAAAAGAAATTGCATGCTGAAATCTTTTAAAGAATTGTAATTGATGCAAAATGTTTTAAAAAATGCAAAAGATTTCAGTATGCATTTCTTCCAAAATATTGCAAAATAGGCCAAATAAAAAAAATGCAAACCTCTATCTAATTATTCCCCTTCAGGTATCACAAAAGATAATATTTCACATATATAGTGCTCCATATTAAAAGGGCCCATTTTTACATTTATCTCATTTTGAGATAATTGAGATTAACTATTTGTTTTGATTTTTGAACTGATCTGGGATTAATTAAATTTCACGATGTTGATTAGTTAAAGATAGCAGGTGACTATTGGATAATCTCATGATATGTTGGCTCTATGCAGCCTTATGTAATTTTTCTTTTTACATTATCTTGATTTTTTATTATGCAAATCGACTTTTATTAATAATTGAAAAATATCAAACATATCAAAATTTATATAAATTTAATAAAAACTCATTTTTTAAAAAATTGTAAAAATGGCCTTTTAATACGGAGCATTCTATATTATTCTATAAATCTATAACAATTTGCAATATTTTTACAATATTTCACAAAATTTCAAATTTTTTTTTAAAATTTTTGCAATTGAATATAAAATTTTATATTTTTTTATTTATATATATAATAAATTTTTAAATTAATATATATTTTTATTAATATTTTATTATAATAAATGCATATAATTTATTAATAACTTTATTTTTTTAAAAAATTTAAAAATTACAAATATAAAACAAAATAATAATAGTATTTTTATTAAAAAAATAAAAAGACAAAAAAAGTAGTATTATTTGTATATAAAAAAAACAGATCAAAAAAGTTTTGCATATTATTATTAGGTTCTTGTTCTTTATCAGATATTCCTATATTTTTTGTTAAAGTTGTAGATTCTTCATTATCTTTTTAAATATATTCAAAAATTTCTAAAATTTGAACACAATGCAAAAATTGTAAATTTGTAAAAAATTTTAAATATACTCACTTTTTTTTGGCCTTTTTTTTTGTCTAAAAAATATTTTTCAAATAAAATTTATTTTAAAAATTTAAAAAATCTTTGTCTTTAAAATACAAACTTACTTTTTTAGAGTATTGTGAAGGTCGTGTGAGATAATTAGATATATTCTATAAATTTTTTAAATATTTAAAATAATTATAAAAAAATGTAGTAATATTTTTATATCATCTATATATAAATATACTCATTTGAATTCTTCTAATTTTTCTTCTAATTCTTCTAATTCTTCTGGTTTGTTGCTTTCTTCTATTTCCTTCAAAATTAGTCTTAAAAAAGATTCATATCAATCTAACTTTTACTTTATTTCAAAAAATTGAACAAATCTTTTTAGTAAATAATAATAATACTGATAATAATAATAATAATAATAATAATAATACTAGATTTCTTATAAGATCTTCTTTAACGATATTTTCAAAATCGTTAATTTTTTATATTTTGGGCTAAGAATAGATTGGCATACCATCATTGTATATGCTATCTTCTGATCAATGCATCTTAGAAGGACCAAATTCTATTTAAAATTCAAATAACATAAGTATTATTTTCATCAGAATTATTCGCAACTCTTGTAAAAAGAAGCTTGTAACAATTCTTCAATTTTCTAATTTTTCTAGTTCAAAACTTATTTAAATTTCATCTTGCTATTAATAGGGTCTAAAAAATTGCCAAAAATAAAAAATACAAAATCTTTAATTTTAGTAGTGCTTTTTAACAATCTAACTTTTTTCAAAAGCTAAAAATTTTTTAAAATTAGAAAAGAATAATGTATTAATATTTTTGAATATATGCAAAAATTGCAAACATTTTTTGAATTTATTCAAAAATTTTTAAACATTTTAAATTTATTTGAAAAATGTTAATAAAAAATAATTTACAGTTTTTCTCATAGTAGGCTTTCTAATCTTTTTGTTAACATTTTCTGCATAAATTCATGATGGTGGTTCTTGAAATAATCTTTTGATCTTCTCTTGAATTCTTAATCTGTAGGATATATTGAGTTGTTTAACAATTTTTTGTGATTTCTTTGATACTTTGCTAATTATAAAAAAATTATTAAAATAGAATATAAAAATTAAAATAAAATATTAAAAAAATTACCTCCAAGAAAGCTTTTCATTTATTACATTAAAATTTTTTACTAAATTTTCTTCAAGTTGTTTTGACTAGTTTTTAACTCAATTAACTTTTGAAGTAAGTTACCTAATTAGGTGAAGAATTTCACCTTGATTTTCTAAAAGTTTAAAGATTATCTTTTGTAATATTTTATTTAAAATTAAATTATAATCAATAAAAAATTTAAAAAATAAAAAATAATTAAAAAATATAATTTTAAATTAAATTAACCCTTCTGAAGTTTGCACAAGTTCTTTGAACTTGCACCTTCTACAATTGCTTGCTCTATGATTTTCATAATTGGTTCCTTTCTAGCTTTTTCTTTGTTGGTCTTGTTTTTCTTGAAACTAGTGAGTTTTTGCACAAACATGTTTAATCCTTTCAAAATGTATATATGTTTAAAATTTTATTATAATTATGGCTAAGAAATAATTAAAAATAAAATATAAAAAATAAAATAAAAAATAAAAAATTTAAAATTAATAATCTTATAGTGAGCTAGAAAATAAAGACTTATATAAAAAATATAAGCCAGCAGACTTAGCAAAATAGTTATCTATTACATTCATATAGCTAGAGCTTGCCAGAGGTTTTACTACTTATATTTATACTGTCTACAATCATATATAGATTTTAAATTCAATTAATATATATGCTAGCAAATTGCTAGTTTGCTATTCAGTATCAGCAACTTTAATTAAAAAATTTATAATTAAAAGTTATACAGTATATTATATAGAATTATTTGCCTAATATAAATTAAAAAATAAAAAAAACTTAAAAAAAATTAGTTAAACTAATATAAAGTTATTTGTATTTATAAAATTTGAAAATAATTAAAAATAAAGTAACTAAATGAAAAATTGAAGAAAGTAGGCAACTGGTATCTGATCTTTCTTATAAATAGTGACTGTAAAATCTTTATGAAAATTCTAGCTATTAGACTTATAAAATAAGTAGAGAGGATGGTGGGTAACTACTAACAAGAGTTTATAACTAGTAGGTCCATTATTTAAATATTATAACGACTCTAAGGAATCAAAAAGATCAAGCGAGACAGTACTGAGTTCTTTTTTTAGATTAAAAAAAGGCATTCAATAGGGTGAATTATTAATTTCTGCAACTTGTTTTGGAAAAATAAACTTTGCTACAAATTTTTTATACAAATAGTTAAAAATTTATTTCTAGAACAATTAGCATATATGGGGTGTCTTATATTAAATGGAACCATTTTTACATATACTTCATTTTGAGATAATTGAGTTTAATCATTTGGTTTGATTTTTGGACTGATCCAGGATTAATCAAATTTTACGATTTTGATAGTTAAAGGTAACAGGTAATTATCAGATAATCTTGTGATATGCTTGGCCTTAGACAGTCTTGTGTAATTTTTCTTCTACACTATCTCTATTTTCATTATGCAAATCAACTTTAATTTATAATTGAAAAAAAATATCAATCATGCCAAAATTTACATGAATTTAACAAAAACTTATTTTCCAAAAAATTGTAAAAATGGGCCCTTTTAATACGAGACACCCCATACATTAGATGCTAGAATATTATCTGAACTATTGAGAGTTAATAGAGGGATAAGACAAGGGGACCCCCTATATATACTAGTATTTGAACCATTTTTCTCACTATCAAAGCAAATTTAAAAGGAATTCAAATTAGTAATAATTTTCAAGGTTACAGCTTATGTGAACAACATGACAGTGGACCTAGGTTCTCACATAGACTGGAACAGATTTTGTACTATTATGAAAAAAATATGAGAGGCATTAAATGCTAAAATTAATAGTAGAAAATCTGTAATAGTTCCTCTTAAAGGGCATCCATAAATAATATTATACAAGAGGGAGGTCAGACAAAGATAACGTTTTTCCTGATAAGTAGAGGGTCAAAAAAATATAATATAATTTTTTAAAAAAATTGTTTAAAAACTGATCTATTGGTTCAAATTTATGATTTGGGTACTATTTGATTCGTCTTGGTGCGAGGAGTCGAATGGTACCAATTTTATTTATTTGGTTTACTGGTACAAAAGTTATTGGCCAAATACTATTGGTCATGTCTTTTCTTATAAAATTACTATATAACAATAGTTTTTTGTGAATATTTTGCAATTCAGTGATACAAATAAAATGAATTTGGTACCATTCAATTCCTCTCAATAAGACAAATCAATTGGTACCAAAACTATCTAAATTGGATCACTGTATTACAAGATATTCAAAATTTTGCAAAATTATATATATAAACATACAAATTTTGAAGATTTTTTTTATATTGTCAAGTGGGGTCAAGTGCTACTATATGGGGTACATAACATTATTTATGGATGCCCTCTTACAAACAATGCTAGAAGAACAGAACTAGAAGGTGAAAATGCTTTCAAAAAGCTAGAAAAGGGTGAAAGTATAACTGTGTTAGGTTACATATTGGATATCACAGAGAAAATAGACAAAAGTACATAGCTAAAACTTATAGGAAAGGTAAAGAGGATAATATAATTAATGACCTCTGGAAACCTGTTATTCAGGGGAAAAATACTATTAGCAAAATCCATACTATTTTTTGCATTTAGTACACTGTGTACATACAACCACCAAGCTATAAACAGACTAAGGAGCTTAACGAGTTAATGTCAAATTGGATAAAGGACAAATCCAGAACCCTCCTGAGAATGTCAATCTACAAGATTATGACCTAGGTGGGCTCAAAGTACCCATTATTGAACAACACATGATTGATGCCAGCATCCATTTGAACAAAATTACTAACATCTGACAATATGTGGTCAAGAATAGAGAGAGGCATAATTGCTAATAAGTTAAAAAATAAATGTAGTATAAGCATTAGAAATTACTCAATACTGTCCCTATCAGAGTAAGAGGGTGGCCCGAACATTGGAAAGCATATATTAAGGCGTGGAGGAAATTAGAAGAAAGAATAGAAGCAACTACAGAAAATGGACCATGGAATTTAACAGATATAAAAATTGCACAAGCAAGTGGTGAAGAATACTTGGTAAAAAATGCAGCAGACTTTCTGAGGAAGAAGTTTCTGTCTCCAACACCCTCCCTCTCAAACCAAGGGGCATTTAACAATCACAAAACTATTGAATATGGTCCAATAAATGCGCAATAGAAAATAAAAAGAAGAATGTATTTTGGCGCTTGATACATAGAGCCCTACCACTAGAGTTCAGGACAATTCATTTTTCAAACATGGAAGACGGTAGCTGTCCCTACTGTCCAGGAACCATACAAACATTGGATCACTTCTCATCCAAATGTAAACTCAGTAATATTGTGTGGAACACTCAGTACGCAGTTACCTCAATTATAGGCATTTTCCCTCCTACTTCATTAGAAGAGGTAATTAATATTAGTAGCATAGAAAATTCTAGAGCAAAAAATGCGTTAAATTGGTTGCATATCTTCGGAATTTACGAAATATGGTACTACTACACGCAAGCTAGATGGGGAACCGCACCGATCCCAGAACCCGTGATTCAACTATGTACACAAAATCGTCTACGAAGTGCTCTAAAGGTGTTACAAAAGGGAACAACAAGGGACCGGAGATACTCTGCCACATATAAGTATAATAATTAAGGATAGAATAAATAATAATATAGAAAAAAAATATTTTTTTTTACACTTTATCACCATATCTTGATCAAAGCTTAAAAATAGGATAATTGGATACACTAAGCTTTTGTAAGCCTCATTAAGTAAATAAAAGAAAAGAACGCCAATGGCGTCTCATGGCAAGTTTGCCAAAGGGTCTTATAAAAAAAAAAGAATACGTACCTAAACCCGACAATTCATATAAGACCCAAATCACTAAAAGATACAAACCGAATCTACCATCCCTCGATCCACGCCTTCCTTTTTTTTTGAGCATTCGATCTTATTCTATTATAATTTAATGATGAAGTTTATAATATTATGGACGTTAGGTGTTGATTAGATTTAGTTAAAGCATCCAAACACTTCTCAGTAAACATCAATTTTTCGTCCTTCTCACATTTCACCTTGTACATTCTTGTGATCGTATTACTATTACAAACATTATCAATGCTTACTCCTATTCTACTCTTTTTTTTTTTTACTTCTATTATCATCTTTACTTTCTTCCTTTATCTTTCCTAACATCTCATTATGCTTTCTTTCCTAAAGCTTTCTCTGCTTTACTCATTACATATAACTCACTGCATTAACACGATGCGTTATCTTGTTATCAGTGTAAATTTCGATCTTCTAGCCAGTCAGAATGCAAGCCAGCTGTGCAACACAAACTCAACTGCACCAACGGTTTCTATTTAAGGGACCCTTAAAACCTTAAAGCGGCATATCACGGGATGATGTTCTTTGCTTGGCATCCAATTATTTGTCCGGGTAATACAACCTCTTGAAGAGGAAATAGCCAATCGAAGGGTGCAAATTTTTATTCCGGATCAAGAATCCGAACACAAGAAAAAAACGAAAATACGCAAAACTAGTGTTTAAATCGACCTTGTGCACTGATTAAAAATGTCGGGAATGAAATTTACATATAACAAGTGTTAATCTGTATCTATAGCCATTAACGTTAAGGCTCTAACCCTAAAATTTTATCTCGCACTTACAAAATCGGATTTCCTTTTTTGGTTTCTATCACCCGCGCAAGTAAGTAAAACGTTCGGAAGGCCATATATGTCCCGACATTTTTTGTTAATGTTCCAAAATTGGTTTAGACTACTGTTTTTTGTGGGTTGTTTTTGTATTTTTCGCATTTTTCTCTTTTTTGCTTGTTTTGCTTCGTCGGGCATTTCCGGATTTATCAATTTAATTGGTTTATAATCATGGTTCGTGATACCGTTTCAATTGTAATTGTATATTCGGCAATCTAAGACATAACATACATGCAATTTCGTATGTACACATTTGCACATACTCCTCATATAAGCCATACATTTTGTTGCATTCTGCTCTTGATCTAACTTTTCAGCATCTCCTTGTTATATAATACCTGACTTCTAATTTTCGCAGTAACAGTAATAATTAAAAAATTATGGCTGATAAATTTAGTTCTAAAAGAAATCATCGGTATGGAAAATGTGCAGATTGCAACCGGAATAACACATTTTACGCTTGGTGTATATCATGCGACCCTCAGAAGACAACTCAAGGGTGGACAAGTGGAAATAAGGATATCGATGATTGCATTAAAAAATTTCAACTTAAGGCTACAAAATACGATGATATAATCGAATGGATTCCTTTTAATAAATTAGATATTTTTCAAAAGATTGGTGATAAATTTTTAGCAACCTGGTTAGATGGAACACGTTTTGTAAATGAAATTGTAAATGAAAATCAAGATGAATCTGAATATAAGGTTAAATATGTGCAGTCACGTACGGAATCATGCATAGTGGAGCTTAAAACATTAACTAGTTCGCAATATTTGTCAGATAAATTAAAAGAAGTAAGATAAAAATTTTTAAAATCATTATTATTATACAATATACACTTTATTTTAATTTACATTTCCATTTTTAAAAAGTTTACAGGTTGTGTACAATCAAATCTTAAAGTGTTTGGACTAACTCAAAACACTGCAACTAATGAGTATATGTTAGTATTTGATGAATTTCATTCTAAAAGAAAAGAAATGTATGGAAAATGTGCAAATTGCAACCGATATAATACTTCTGAAGCTTGGTGCCAGACGTGCGATCCTTATAAAACAACACAAGGCTAGACGAGTGGAAATAAAGATATCGATGATTGCATCAAAGAATTTCAACTTAATGCTACAAAACTCGAGGACGTAATCGAATGGGTTCCTTTTAATAGACTAGATAATTTTCAAATGATTGGTGATAAACTTTTAGCAACCTGGTTAGATGGAACACGTTGTGTAAATGAAATTGTAAATGAAAATAATGAATCTAAATATAAGGTTAAATATATGCAGTCACGTGCGGAATCATGCAGAGTGGAGCTTAAAACATTAACTAATTCGCAAAATTTATTATATAAATTAAAAGAAGTAAGATAAAAATTTTTAAAATCATTATTATTATACAATATCACTTTATTTTAATTTACATTTCCATTTTTAAAAAGTTTACAGATTGTGTACAATTAAATCTTAAAGTGTTTGGACTAACTCAAAACACTGCAACCAATGAGTATATATTAATATTTGATGAATTTCATTCTAAAAGAAAAGGAATGTATGGAGAATGTGCAAATTGCAACCGATATAATACTTCTGAAACTTGGTGCCAGACGTGCGATCCTTATAAAACAACACAAGGCTGGACGAGTGGAAGTAAAGATATCGATGATTGCATCAAAGAATTTCAACTTAATGCTGTAAAATTCGAGGACATAATCGAATGGGTTCCTTTTAATAGACTAGATAATTTTCAAATGATTGGTGATAAGTTTTTGGCAACTTGGTTAGATGGAATACGATATGTAAATGAAATTGTAAATGAAAATAAAGATGAATCTGAATATAAGGTTAACTATGTGCAGTCACGTGCGGAATCATGCATAGTGGAGCTTAAAACATTAACTAGTTCGCAAAATTTATTAGATAAATTAAAAGAAGTAAGATAAAAATTTTTAAAATCATTATTATACAATATACACTTTATTTTAATTTACATTTCCATTTTTAAAAAGTTTACAGATTGTGTACAATTAAATCTTAAAGTGTTTGGACTTACTCAAAACACTGCAACCAATGAGTATATATTAATATTTGATGAATTTCATTAAAAAAGAAAAGAAATGTATGGAAAATGTGCAAATTGCAACCGATATAATACTTCTGAAGCTTGGTGCCAGACGTGCGATCCTTATAAAACAACACAAGGCTGGACGAGTGGAAGTAAAGATATCGATGATTGCATCAAAGAATTTCAACTTAATGCTGTAAAATTCGAGGACATAATCGAATGGGTTCCTTTTAATAGACTAGATAATTTTCAAATGATTGGTGATAAGTTTTTGGCAACTTGGTTAGATGGAATACGATATGTAAATGAAATTGTAAATGAAAATAAAGATGAATCTGAATATAAGGTTAACTATGTGCAGTCACGTGCGGAATCATGCATAGTGGAGCTTAAAACATTAACTAGTTCGCAAAATTTATTAGATAAATTAAAAGAAGTAAGATAAAAATTTTTAAAATCATTATTATACAATATACACTTTATTTTAATTTACATTTCCATTTTTAAAAAGTTTACAGATTGTGTACAATTAAATCTTAAAGTGTTTGGACTTACTCAAAACACTGCAACCAATGAGTATATATTAATATTTGATGAATTTCATTAAAAAAGAAAAGAAATGTATGGAAAATGTGCAAATTGCAACCGATATAATACTTCTGAAGCTTGGTGCCAGACGTGCGATCCTTATAAAACAACACAAGGCTGGACGAGTGGAAGTAAAGATATCGATGATTGCATCAAAGAATTTCAACTTAATGCTGCAAAATTCGAGGACATAATCGAATGGGTTCCTTTTAATAGACTAGATAATTTTCAAATGATTGGTGATAAATTTTTAGCAACCTGGTTAGATGGAACACGTTATGTAAATGAAATTGTAAATGAAAATAAAGATGAATCTGAATATAAGGTTAAATATGTGCAGTCACGTACGGAATCATGCATAGTGGAGCTTAAAACATTAACTAGTTCGCAAAATTTATTAGATAAATTAAAAGAAGTAAGATAAAAATTTTTAAAATCATTATTATACAATATACACTTTATTTTAATTTACATTTCCATTTTTAAAAAGTTTACAGATTGTGTACAATTAAATCTTAAAGTGTTTGGACTTACTCAAAACACTGCAACCAATGAGTATATATTAATATTTGATGAATTTCATTAAAAAAGAAAAGAAATGTATGGAAAATGTGCAAATTGCAACCGATATAATACTTCTGAAGCTTGGTGCCAGACGTGCGATCCTTATAAAACAACACAAGGCTGGACGAGTGGAAATAAAGATATAGATGATTGCATCAAAGAATTTCAACTTAATGCTGCAAAATTCGAGGACATAATCGAATGGGTTCCTTTTAATAGACTAGATAATTTTCAAATGATTGGTGATAAATTTTTAGCAACCTGGTTAGATGGAACACGTTATGTAAATGAAATTGTAAATGAAAATAAAGATGAATCTGAATATAAGGTTAAATATGTGCAGTCACGTACGGAATCATGCATAGTGGAGCTTAAAACATTAACTAGTTCGCAAAATTTATTAGATAAATTAAAAGAAGTAAGATAAAAATTTTTAAATTATTATTATTATAAATATACACTTTATTTTAATTTACATTTCCATTTTTAAAAGTTTACAGATTATGTACAATTAAATCTTAAAGTGTTTGGACTAACTCAAGACACTGAAACCAATGAGTATATATTAATATTTGATGAATTTAGTTCTAAGAGAAGTCATTGGCATGGACAATGTGCAGATTGCAAGCGGAATAACACATCACAAGCTTGGTGTCAATTATGTGACCCTCTGAAGACAATACAAGGATGGACAAGTGGAAATAAGGATGTCGATGATTGTATTAAGGAATTTCAACTTAAATCTACAAAATACGAAGATGTAATTGAATGGATTTCTTTAGATCGATTGGATAATTTTAAAATGATTGGTGATAAATTTTTAGCAACGTGGTTAGATGGAAAACGATATGTAAATTTTATTGAATATGAAGATGGTGAACGTAGACTTACACGGTTACGCACACAATCATGCACAGTGGTACTTAAAACATTGACTAGATCATCAAATTTATTAGATATATTAAATGAAATAAGTTAAATATTTGAATTATAATTATTGCAAAGTATACACACTATTTTAATTAATATTTACATTTTTTTAATATGTTTACTAATAAGTTTACAGTTTATATGCAACCAAGCTTTAAAGTATATGGCTCAACTCAAAACATTGCAACCAATGAGTATGTATTAGTATTTGATGAAGACTACTCTAAAAGAAAAAAAAGTTATGGAGAATGTGCAAGTTGCTACGGATATTATACTTCTGAAGCTTGGTGCCAAACATGTGATCCTTATAAAATAACACAAGGGTGGACAAGTGGAAATGGTGGTATCGATGATTGCATCAGAGAATTTCAACTTAAAACTACAAAATATGATGATGTAATCGAATGGATTCCTTTTAATAAATTAGATAATTTTCAAAAGATTGGTGATAGATTTTTAGCCACTTGGATAGATGGAAGACGATATGTAAATAAACATATACCTACACAGTTACGTACAAAATCATGCATAGTGGTGCTTAAAACATTAACTATATCGCAAAATTTATTACATATATTAAAAGAGGTAAAATAAATATTTAATTTATTTTTATTGCACAGTATACGCTTTATTTTAATTAATATTTACACTTTTAAAAAGTTTACTGTTTATATACGATTAAAACTTAAAGTATATGGACTAACTCAAAACACTGCAACTAATGAGTATATGTTAGTATTTGATGAATTTCATTCCAAAAGGAAAAAAATGTATGGAAAATGTGCAAATTTGCGACCGATATAATACTTCTGAAACTTGGTGCCAGACGTGCGATCCTTATAAAACAGCACAAGGCTGGACGAGTGGAAATATAGATATCGATGGTTGCATCAAAGAATTTCAACTTAATACTACAAAATTCGAGGACGTAATCGAATGGGTTCCTTTTAATAGACTAGATAATTTTCAAATGATTGGTGATAAGTTTTTGGCAACTTGGTTAGATGGAATACGATATGTAAATAAAAATAGAAATAATCAATACGAAAAGTTACGTACGCCATCATGCATAGTAGAGCTTAAAACATTAACTAGATCACCAAATTTATTAGATATATTAAGAAGTGTAAGATAAATATTTAATTATTATTGCCAGTATACGCTTTATTTAATTTACAGTATATTATATTAATATTTTTAATAATAATTTACAGATTATATATAACGTATATGGACTAACACAAAACCCTAAAACTAATGAATATATATTAATATTTGACGAAATTTGTTCTAAAAGTTCTAAAAGGACAGGGTGGATGGGAAAATGTGTAAATTGCAACCGATATAATACTTCTGAAGCTTGGTGCCAGAAATGCGATCCTTATAAAACAACACAAGGATGGACAAGTGGAAATAAAGATATCGATGATTGCATTAAAAAATTTCAACTTAAGGCTACAAAATACGATGATATAATCGAATGGATTCCTTTTAATAAATTAAATATTTTTCAAAAGATTGGTGATAAATTTTTAGCAACCTGGTCAGATGGAACACGTTATGTATATGAAATTAAAAATGAAAATCAAGATGAATCTGAATATAAGGTTAAATATGTGCAGTCACGTAAGAAATCATGCATGGTGGAGCTTAAAACATTAACTAGTTCGCAAAATTTATTAGATAAATTAAAAGAAGTAAGATAAAAATTTTTAAAATTATTATTATTATAAATATACATTTATTTTAATTTACATTTCCATTTTTAAAAAGTTTACAGATTGTGTACAATTAAATCTTAAAGTGTATGGACTAACTCAAGACACTGCAACCAATGAGTATATGTTAGTATTGGATGAATTTTGTTCTAAAAGAAAAAAAAAGTATGGAAAATGTGCAAGTTGCAGCCGAGATAACACATCTTCCGCTTGGTGTCAGACATGTGATCCTTATAAAACAACACAAGGGCGGACAAGTGGTAATAAGGATATCGATGATTGTATTAGAGAATTTCAACTTAAAGCTACAGAATACGAAGATGTGATCGAATGGATTCCTTTTGATAGATTAGATAATTTTCGAAATGTCGGTGATAGGTTTTTAGCAATCTGGATAGATGGAATACGATATGTAAATGAAATTAATATGCAGTCGCGTACACCATCATGTAAAATAGAACTTAAACATTAACCGGATCATTGAATTTATTAAATGATTTAGAGGCGGAGGAGCAGGTTTACATACTAAAAGAAGTAAGGTTTTATATATGTGTTTGTTTACAGTACTTTTCACGCGTATCACATTGAGAATCATGAATTTATAAAAAATGCAAAGATATAATGGTATAGAATAATTTTTAGCCAATCATAGATTAGCATTTTTTTCTAGATTTCTGATTCTCAGCATGATACGTTAGGGTGTTGCACATCAGATGATTTACAAACATAGTACACTCATCATAATAAACCCTCCTAATAAGGATTTTTATGTCGATCATTTTAATATATAGTGATTTTATATGAAAAATCGTAAAAAAATCATATTTGCGAAAGAATAGAACTCTACAGCCGCATTATTAATTTCCCCTCTAATTTAAATATTTCAAACTACATATATAAGACTATCACCTAATGATGAGTTTTTTTTTTTTATTTAATGCATTTTAATGATATAAACTTTATTCTGAATTTAAGTAAAAATTGTGATTTTAACTATATCCAGGCATCTTCGTGATAACAATAATGCTTTTTTTAACTGAATATGCTATATCGTATATTCTAAAATATCATTAAATGATAGTTGGAATATACATATAGTTAAAAAAAGCATTATTGTTATCATTACCAAGTTCTATACTTTTTACAAAGATGCCTGGATATAGTTAAAATCACAATTTTTACTTAAATTCAGAATAATGTTTATATCATTAAAATGCATTAAATTAAAAAAAGCTCATCATTAAGTGATAGTCTTATAAATGTAGTTTGAAATATTTAAATTAGAGAGGAAATTAATAATGCGGCTGTAGAGTTCTATTCTTTCGCAAATATGATTTTTTACGATTTTTCATATAAAATCACTATATATTAAAATGATCGACATAAAAAATCCTTATTAGGAGGGTTTATTATGATGCGTGTACTATGTTTGTAAATCATCTGATGTGCAACACCCCAATGATACGTGGTGCCTGATCACTGTAATTTGAAGAGCACTGTTAATTTTAAGGTTACAATTACATAAATTTACTTATATTTTAAATATTTTTAAGTTTAAAAACTATATGCAATTAGAGGGTAAAAATTTTTATGGATTAACTCAAAACTTAGCTACAAATGAATATATGATAGTATTTGATGAATTTAGTACTAAAAGAAATAAGCTGTACGGAAAATGTGCAAATTGTAACCGATATAACACGTCGCCAGCTTGGTGTCAAACATGTGACCCTCAGAAAATGACACAAGGATGGACGAGTGGAAATGAGGATGTTGATAATTGTATTAAAAAATTTCAGCTTAAAGCAACAGAATATAATGATGTAATCGAATGGATTCCTTTTAATAGACTAGACGCTATTCAAAACATCGGTGATAGATTTTTAGCAACTTGGTTAGATGGAAAACGACATCTAAATTATTATAACAATAAAGCTGGATACACACGTACACAGCCACGTAAATTATGTAAAGTGGGGCTTAAAACATTAACTAGCTCGCAAAATTTATCAGATACACTAAATAACGTAAGTTAAAATATTTAATATATTATAGAATGTATATAGCTTTATTTAATCATTTGATATTTATAATATTAAGTTTATAGATTATGTACAATTAAAGAATAGTGAGTTGAAAATATATGGATTAACTCAAAGCACAACCACAAATGACTATATGTTAGTATTTGATGAAATAAGTTATAAAAGAGAAAAAATTAATGGAAAATGCGCAAATTGCAATCGATATAATACATCACCAGCTTGGTGTCAAACGTGCGATCCTCAGAAAATAACACAAGGATGGACAAGTAGAAATAAGGATGTTGATCATTGTATTAAGGAATTCCAATTTAAAGCTACAAATTATGAGGATGTAATCGATTGGATCCCTTTTGATAGATTAGATAATTTTCAAAAAATCGGAAATAGATTTTTAGCAATTTGGTTAGATGGTGTCCGATGCGTGGATAGGAATGGATGGAATAAAGAATACACACAGTCACGCAAAACATCTAAAGTAGAACTTAAACCATTAAATAGATCTCAAAATTTATTAGATATGTTGAAAGAGGTAAGATAGGATATTATATTGTTATTTAAAGTACTACCATATTACCTTATTAACTTAGATTTACAAATAATTAATAAGTTCACAGATTATATGCAATTAAACAATAGCGATCTCAAAGCATATGGACTAACTCAAAACACAATAACGAACGAATATATGATGGTATTTGAATCTAGTTATATAAGAGAGAAATCTAATGAAAAATATGCAAATTGCAATCAATATAACACATCTTTAGTTTGGTGTCAAACATGTGACCCTCAAAAAGCAACACAAGGATGGACAAGTGGAAATAAGGATGTTGATAATTACATTAAGGAATTTCAACTTAAAACTACAAATTACGACGAAGTAATAGAATGGATTCCTTTTAATAGATTAGACAATATTCAAAAAATCGGTGATAAATTTTTGGCAACGTGGTTGGATGGTGTGCGATATGTACATGAAAATGAATATGCATGTGCATATGTAAATAGATATACACAATCACGTATGCCATCACATAAAGTGGAGCTTAAAACATTAGTTAGTTCGCCAAATTTATTAGATATATTAAAAGAAGTAAGATAAATAAGATAAATACGTATTTAAATTATTGTTATTGCACAATATACAATTGATTTTAATTAACATTTACAATTTTAAAAGTTTACAGATTATATGCAATTAAACAATAGCGATATCAAAGTATATGGACTAACTCAAGATACCATAAAAAATGAGTATATGATAGTGTTGGATGAATTTTATTCTAAAAGAAATAATTGGAACGGAAAATGTGCAAATTGCAACCGATATAACACATCTTCTGCTTGGTGTCAGACATGTGATCCTTATAAAACAACACAAGGATGGACAAGTGGAAATAAGGATGTCGATGATTGCATAAAGGAATTTCAACTTAAATCTACAAAATACGAAGATGTAATTGAATGGATTTCTTTAGATCGATTGGATAATTTTAAAATGTTAGAAATAAATTTTTAGCAACGTGGTCAGATGGATTGCGTCATATAAATGAAGATATGTATGAATTTAAAATTACATATAAACAGTCACGCATACCATCGTGTAAAGTGGATCTTAAAGCACTAACTAGCTCGCAAAATTTATTAGACATATTAAAAGAAGTAAGATAAATATTTAAATTGTTATTATCGACAGCATACGTATGTCGTGCCTGAAGTTAAATTTGCCTAAAATTACCTGCTAACACATGCAAGATGTTCTAAATTCAGGAGCTAAATTCAGTCAAGTGTAACTTCAGAACCTGAAGTTACGAATTCAGGCAGTTTTCAGCTTCAAGCACGACATATACACTACATTTTTGACTTAAATCTAACTTTTTTTTTTTAATAAGGTACAATTAAATTTTAAAGTTTATGGGCTAACTCAAAACACCGCAACCAATGAATATATGTTAATATTTGATGAATTTAGTTATAAAAGAATTAAACATTTTGGAAAATGTACAAATTGCAACCGATATAACACATCGCCAGCCTGGTGCCAGACATGTGACCCTCACAAAATGACATAAGGATGGACAAGTGGAAATGAGGATATTGATAATTTTATTAAAGAATTTCAACTTAAAGTTACAGAATACGAAGATTTAATCGAATGGATTCCTTTTAATAGATTAGATAATATTCAAAAGGTTGATGAAGAATTTTCTGCAACATGGTTAGATGGTAAAAGAATAGTTTCAGGTGGACATTGGGAATGCACACAATTACGTACACCACCATGTATAATGGAGCTTAAAATATTAACTAAATCAAATTTATTGGATATGCTAAAAAAAGTAAAATATTTAATTTATTATTATAGCACAGTATATGACTTCATTTTAATTTATATTTACATACTTTGTAGTTTAAAGCTTATGTGCAATTAAAAGATAGTGGTCTTCAAGTATATGGACTAACTCAAAACACAATAACGAACGAATATATGATGGTATTTGAGTCCAGTTATAAAAAAGATAAATCTAATGGAAAATGTGCAAGTTGCGACCGATATAACACATCGCCAGCTTGGTGTCTAACATGTGACCCTTATAAAACCACACAAGGATGGGCAAGTGGAAACAAGGATATCGATGATTGTGTTAAAGAGTTTCAACTTAAAGCTTCAAATTATGAAGATGTAATTGAATGGATTCCTTTTAATAAATTAGAGAATGTCCAAAAGATCGGTGAAGGCGGATTTGGCTCTGTGTTTTCAGCAGTATGGTTAGATGGTAAAAGAATAGCTTCAGGTGAATATAAATCACGTACACCATCATATGTAGTTGCACTTAAGACATTGCCTGGTTCACAAAAGAATTTTTTAAGAGAAGTAAGTTAAAATAATTTATTTATAATCTAATCTAGATAAATTGCTAACATTGTAAATTTCATTTAACAAGTTTAAAAATTATACAGAAGTTAGATTAAAGGGTAGTAATCTTGAGGTATATGGAATAACTCAAAACGCAATTAATAAGGATTATTTGATGGTATTTCAATATGCAAATAGGGGATGCCTTCATAAGTTTCTATTATCAAATTTTAGGAAACTTAATTGGAAAATTAAATTAAAACAACTTGTTGATATTTCAGAAAATTTAAAAAAAGTTCACGAAGCAGAATATTTTCACGGAGATTTTCATAGCGGCAATATATTGCAAAATGAATATATTAACGGAGATCTGATATCTTATATTGCAGATTTAGGATTATCCAGAAATAAAGATGAATCTGATTTAGAAGATACTATTTACGGCGTTTTGCCTTACGTTGCTCCGGAAGTGTTACAGAAACGACCATATACAATGGCATCAGATATTTATAGTTTTGGTATTATTATGACTGAAATGTCTACGGGAAGACCACCTCATGGCGATGTTGAGTATGATGAAATATTAGCTATTCAAATATGCAATGGTTTACGTCCTAACTTTTCTGAAGGTACTCCAGAATGTTATATCCAATTAGCAAATAAATGCATGGATGCTAATCCTTCTAATAGACCAACTGCACCTTATATCTATAATGAATTAACAAGATGGTATAAGATAGTAGATCTTGGTGCTGCAAAAAATGAAAATGAATTAACAATATTAAAAGCATTCCAATCTGCGAATGCAATTATTTCAACATTGCCAACCGAATTGCCAATTTTGCCTAAAGATAAACTTACAAGTCAACTACTTAACTTCAAAAACCTTTCTGAACCAATTAATTCTCCATCTGTAGAATTGCCAAAAATTCTTGGTAGATAATTACACAAATTATAAAGTGAAACCTCATAAATGCACCCTCTATAAATATACACCCTCTCTAAATGCATACTCAAACTCAGGCCCAAATAAACATAACCTCTATAAATGCGCTTTTTCTTATTGTTCTTTAAAAGCACATGTTTAAGTTCGGTCCTAAGAATGTGCATTTATGAAGGTTCCACTGTAAATGCACACTCAAACTCAGGCCAAAATATAGTGAAACCTCTATAATTGCTCTTTTTCTTATTGTTCTCTAAACTCCACATTGTTAAAGTTCGGTCCCAAGAGTGTGCATTTATAGAGGTTATGTATATATTTGGGTCAGAGTTTGAGCATTCATTTAGAGAAGGTGTGAATTTATAAAGAGAGGTTTTATTGTATTTAGTTTTATAATTTAATGTTATTAATTATTTCTAATTTTTAGGTTCTAGAAAATGGGATGTTTCAATTTCTATCGACTATTACAATGAAGTTCCATGTATGTATTAATAAATTTAATTTATAAGCATAATAAAAATTCTTATTAATATATAAAAATTTTGCTTATATAGTTAATAAAAAAGTAAAATATTAAGAAGACTAGTGCAAACAAATAACAAGCTCCTTGTCTATATATAGCAATAATATCTATTACCGAAATTCTATCTATTATTTTTAGCCAATTTGATCTGTTAATGCTGTATTATGTTCTGCAAATCTGTTTATGAATGAAACTTTCAAAAATTTTACAAAAACTATAGTTTAATATTTTAATCTAAACATATTACTCATTCTGCTTGCCTTTTATTTAAAATAATGCATTAAAAAGCAATAATATAACTTTTGTAAAAGCTTAGTTTTAAACGGCTATATTGTAAGCCTTCTTGCCTTATAATTTTAATTAATTTTGAAGCTATAATCTTAAAAATTATAAATATAAATATAGTTATTATGATTTATTTATAAAAAAATTTTGTCATTTTTGTTAGGCTATTTTTAAGATATTAAATTTTTTTAATTTTATATCCAAAAACAATTCAAATTTTTTAGATATAAAAATTAATTAAATCTTAATATTTGAGAATTACTATGTTTAACTAGAATGAAGCTTTTAGTTATATAATTAGTAATTTATTAAATATTCTTTTATTTGTTTAATGTTGCCTTTTTTTAATTTATTTAATTTATTTTTTAATATTTTTTTGTTTTTTTTAACCTGCCAGTCAGGACATATGTGGTATCAATTTTATCAACTCATTTTAATCAATGGGGCCTTTCTTAATTGTAAGGTTCCCTACATATCAAGGATCTACATTTGTTATTCTATTATAGTATTGTGGCTATTCTAACTGTTTACAACAGGATTAACTAGTAATGTTCTAATTCAACTGGAATTTCACCAGAGGTATCACAAATTTGACTGGAATTTTGCTGGAGGTATCCAAATATTGACCAAAATTTCACTAAAGGTATTTAAGTGTCAACCAGAATTTTACTAGAGGTGTTTTTCTGAAATATTCTGATTTTAATTAAAAATTCAACAGAGTATTACATGCACCCAAAGCTAGATGTCATATAGTTAAGTCTCAATTGTAATCCTAGAAACGTTCTTACCTCTCTATAAGCTCAAGTGTGAGCAGCCTGACTCAAACTATTAACCTTGTAACTAGGAACCTGGGAGCATAACCACTTCACTATTAACCCACAGATCTTTTTTGTTTTTTAATAAAAATAAGCTTTTAGTTCAAAAAATTTTATTATAATTTATATAGTTTATTATATATTGTTATTTTGAATCTAAACTTTAACATTTTTTAATAAATTTAGGGCCAGTATTAGAAATTTTATGTTTTCATGTTCTTATGAGAGAACATTTGCAAAATTTAAGATGTTCTCTATTAAATTTTTTTTGAAAATATTAAGTTTGAAAATATATTCTCTATATAAATATATAAAGTAATAAAATTATTTTTATTAATATAGAATTTAATTTAATTGTAATTAGTTGAAATAGAAATTTAGTTGTTTTTGAATTACAGAAAATTTTGAATAATATACCAGTAATTTTTGGTAATCTATTACAATCTTATAAAGGATATTTAGTTTGTTAAATCAAGCTTTTTCTCTTTATAATTTGTATTTTATTTTTTTTTATAAATGTTTTTATAAAATTATATATATTTTAATTAAATAAATTATATTTTTATTATTTTATTATTAATAATTTTTTAAATATATTAATTAAAATTAAAAATAACTAAAAAAAGGTTTAAAGAAAAGGAAAAACTATAAACACCAATAATCTCTTATATCAAATTTTTCAAGACTAACTTATAAAAACTGTATGTTTAATATATAAAATAGAAAACTGGCTCTATTAAACAGTAGCTAGAACTTGAGATTATTTGTTAGAAAACTGAAACACTATAGAAAAAAGAACCTAGAACATCTCTAGACAGTCTTGGTAAATGGCTCATCTAGTTTGTAAACTTTAGTGCTATTAAGGGTAGAGTGAATGTAAATCAATTTTCAAAAAATTTACAGAGTACAAAAAAATTATATATAGAAAACAAAATATGCTTCTAATAAAACTTACAAAATTATAACTAGTATTTTTCAAAATTTTATAATATATAATTTGAAGTTTCCTATTTGTTATAGTAAAATTTAAACCCTATATCATTTAAAAAAATCTACTTTTATATATTGGTAAAAAAAACTTAGATGGCCCCAAATTTTTTTAGGTCACACAAAAAATCACTAATTTTTATTGGTTGAATCATTAATGTTTACAACACTGATTGGTTGATCACCTGATTTTATATGATTACAACATGATCATTATTAAAAATGATCTACATTCACCCTACCCTTAAGAAAAAAAAGTAGTAGGTATAAATTCTGGAATTTAGTTTTAAAATATAATATTATATACAGTATAGCACTATAGTACATAAAAAAATTTCTAATCTGTTATTTTTTAAAATTCAGCAATCCTGCCTTCTGTGTCTATAGACTTTATTATTATAAAAACCTAGGTTTATATACATCAAGATTCTATTCTAACAGAAAGCTCACCCAACTTTATGTCCAGGTGCGACCTGCCTAGCGATTATTCGCCTCGATTAGGATCCTCAACTTACTGAGGATATGTCTCCTCCTGTCACCGGCTAGCAATCGCTTGCCATATCAGTTTTGCCAAATATCTCAGAGTCCGAATACTTGAATTTAATCCAAGACAACCAAGTTGGTTGGGCCACCTCTTTGATTAAATTGCCTATGTTTGACTCTGCCAGAACCCTCGCTCTATTTTTCCATTCTATTTTTTTCCTTAGGCTTTGCTCTGTAGCCTTTCCATTTTCGTGAATTGGAGCGCTGTTTTCTTTTCCTTTAGCCTTCTTATTCTGTCATTTACCTCGGCCTTCTCTTTTCACTAAGGTGGTTATTCCCTCTGTTTTTTCCCATTCATTTTGGAATTCACACCTGAAATTCCAGATGTGCTGTCGAAATCTTATGCTAATGGTCTCGACAATTATGTCCAAGGCTCTTCTGATCGCTGCCTGGTTCTTTATTAGGCTTTCCACCTTTTTCTTCCACTGCTGAAGTATAAGACCTTGAATTAGATGACTTCTCGTTACCACCCTTTCTTCTTTATTTTTACCGAAGATTCTTCTTTCTAGACCTTGTAACACTATATTTTTACACATGCTACATTCTTCCTGTAACATGTTTTTCACTTCTTCGCATGTCTCTTCTTCTATCATTTTCCAAATTCCCTGGTAGTCCTCACATCTTACCAAGTGATCTAACGTTTCTGGCTCCTGCTGACAGGTCGTACAACTGTCCGTTTTGTATAGGTCCAGCCTTCTTGTTTTCAGCTCATTTCTAATCTGTTATTAGACAAATAATTTTTTTTATATAAATATAAATATAATACTTTGTAGATTTCTGCTTATATAATGTTATATAATTTTTATTATCAAGAGGGAATCCATAAATAACATATACTCGAAGGGTTGGACGAACAATATTTTTCTCAATAAGTAGGGAGGGTCAAAAAATTAGTGTTTTGACCTGGGTGGGTGTCACTCGGGTCACCCGCGGGTGGGTGGATGACCCAGGTCAAGTTGTAACAGCCTGGGTGAGAATGGGTGGGTCAACCCATGGGTGACCCGTGGGTCAACCACAGGTCACCCACGGGCAGAGACCCCAAATTAATGCAAATTTGTGAAGTCGACAGAATCAAATTCGAAAAATATTTAATAGTAAATTATTTAAAGGAAACCACAATGCAGTACAGAATTTTAATAAACAGTATTATAGCAGATAGTATTTCTGCATTACACATTACGGCATTACGGCATTATTGTATTACAACTTTATGGTATTACAACTTTACGGCATTACGGCTTTACGGCTCATAGCAATTACGGCAAAAAATACGGCAATGCCGTAACCGTATTAATTTGTAAAATTACCACCAACTATAGGTTAATCCACCTGGGTCAAATCACTAGTCATATTAACCACCTATGAAATTTTTTAATTGACCCAGGTGACCCGACAGGTCACCTGTCGGGTCATCTGTCGGGTGACCCAGGTGGTGCCTTTTTTTGGACTGACCTGTTTCCACCCGGGTGGCACATTGTCCACCCGTCGGGTGACCCAGGTGAAGATTTTTAGACGGGTCAATTCACTACAAAAAATATAACGAATTTTTTTAGAAAAAATTGTCTAAAAATTGAAACAGTGGTCCCAATTTAATTATTTTGGTACTATCTGATTTGTCTTGGTGAGAGGAGTAGAATGGTACCAATTTCATTTTATTTGAATTACTGGATCAAAAGTTATTGGCCAAATACTATTGGTTATTATGTTTTCTTATAAAATTACTATAAAACAATAGTTTTTTGTGAATAACTATTGATCTGGTGATCCAAATGTCGTCTTACTGAGATGAATCGAATGGTACCTAAATTACCCAAATCGGATCACCGAGTCACAATATATTCAAGTTTTTGTAAATTTTATATATAAACATATGGATTTTGAAAAACTTTTTTATATAGTAAAGGGGAAGAGTCAAGCGCTACTATGAGAAGGTACATAACATTATTTATGGATGCCCCAAGTATTAGATATAATAGCGCCTTCATTTATTTTTTTTTTGGCTTTTCTTTGGTTTTCTTTTGTTTTATTTTGGATATATTTTTAGTTTTGTTTTTTTGGTTTTTGTTTAGCAGTTATAGAACATGTTCTTTTTTAGAATTTCAAATGCTATTACTTATAAATCAAATAAGTTAACTCATCTAATTTTATATATATATTTATACAAAAAATTATTTAAATAAAATTTATTTAAAAATATATATATAAGCCTTCTTTAAATTTTAAATATATATTTTTTAGTATTTAATAATCTTTAATTTAGACTAATCCAAAAAAAGACAAAAGGAACTCTCTCTGTTCATTACTTGTACACAAACTTTATCCAACTTTTCTGGTCAAAAAATCTCTATAACTTAGAAATTTATTAAGTTAATCTATTTTTATTTTCAAAAAATCTTGATCTACACACAGTAGCTAAGTTTTAAACAAATAATAGCTAAACTTAACAAGAAAATTTACTAGTTGTCCTTTAGGCTATCCAAATTGGTTTTTCTTAAGTTTCTCTAAAACTACCTTTTAATCTTTATTTACAAACATAGAAAAAGTTTTAGACTAAAATTTTCTTTTTATAACAAGCTATATTAGATCACTATAGCCTTAAAATTAACATATCTATATAAATATTATTTGTTCTTCCTTATAAAACATTTTAATTTTCTCTAATAAAGACGAAATAGGCCTTTTTCAAAAATCAATTTCGGTGACCGGACATCTCTTATATAGGTCATAACTGGATTTTGGCCAATTTTGGTCCAATTTGCTGAAAACAACAAAATATATTTGTTTAAATAACTTTTGATTTAGTGATCAGAATTGAATGAACTTTTTTTGTTAGATGCGCTTCACTGAGAGCTTCATTTTAAAAAAAGTTTGTTCAAATTGGTCTACTAAATGCCAAGTTAATTCGCAAAAACTGTTTTTTGCTTCACAAATTTTAGGCGTTTTTGCTGAAAAAAACAAGTATGACCTCTATACTAGATGTCCGGGTTCTATTTAAAAACAATTCTTCCAAACCAGGAACCAACTACTTGTTATACTAGAACTACTAGAACTAATAAAGCAACACGCTTCTTTCATGCTCCTTCAACAATATTAGTAGTTAAATGCTTATGCCATAAATATCATACAAAATTCATTTCAGATCAAAACAATACCTACCAATCTCATAAAGGATTTACTCAAATTGCAATAAGAAAAGACAAAATAGCAAAACTGTTGAACTTATTAACCAAATTTCTCAAACTTCTAACAATATTCCACCTTTAACTTTATCTCAACTATGTTAACATATATGTCCTAAATCTCTAAATCAATTACCTGCAGAGTTTATAACAATAAATACCACCCAAATGAAAGCTATGTTTTTGTTGACAAAAAAGTTTACTATACAAATTGTGCTACTCTTATAGATGCTGGTGAAATTAAACCATTTCACTAGGTGAAATGGTGAAATAGTTTCACCAGAATTACACCAAAATTTTATTTTGGTGAATTGGTGAAATTGGTAAAATTGGTGAATTGGTGAATTGGTGAAATTGGTGAAATTGGTGAAATTGGTGAATTGGTGAATTGTTGAATTGGTGAAATGGTAAATTGAATTGGTGAAATAGTGAATTGGTGAAATGGTGAAATGGTGAATTGGTGAATTGGTGAAACAGTGAATTGGTGAAATAGTGAATTGGTGAATTTGCTCAATCCTATAAATGGTTAATAGTTCTAATATCAAAGTGTGCCTGTAAAAACATAAAATGTAAAAACTTGAACAAAAATCTAACGAATTCTGGGCTGAAATAATTCCAGACTCTGGAAAATTCACTATTTCACCATTCCGCTGTTTCACCATTCCATCAATTCACCAATTCACCATTTCACCAATTCACCAATTCACCAATTCACCAATTACACCAATTACACCAATTCACCAGTTACACCAGTTTCACCATTACCGATTAGTGATTGGTGAAATAGTGAAATCATTTCACCACTCTGATTTAATTTCACCAGCACCTATAGCTACTCTATTACCAACATCATCTTCTCTCTCAACTACTTCTTCTTTAAATATTTCATCTACTATTTCTTATTTTGAAGACTCTAGAAAAAATCTAACTTCAATTTTTCAAAATTTACAAGTAAATTTCCAAACAAAAACCTTTAATTTATCAATCTATACTACTTCCCCTGCTATATTAATATCCATTTTCTCAACTCAACCTACTGTTCTTCCTACCCAATCTTTAGCAAACTCTTTCAGCTGCATTAATATCTACTTCCTCAACTCATACTATTATTCTTTCTACCCAATCTTTAACAAACCCACTTTCTAGTATTAATACAGATAAAACTTTTCAAACTTCTCAAACTCAATCATTTGTTAAACATATTTATTCTAGTAAATTGAAATCTCTAACTAATTCTTTTTATTCAACTCTTAGACCACTTACTTCAATTGAAAATTTACAATACTCTTTAATGGATATAGATAACACTCTTAGTGATTCTATTTTTAATAATCAACAAGAAAACCTCTATATTCTAAATGTGATACATCTAAAGATTTAGATTGGTTTCAACACTTTTCTATTACTCAAGAAATAGAAAATAATACTACACTAAACACTCTAGAACATCAATTTCTTGACTTTGTTAAACCTCTATTAATTGATTTTGCTCCTGGTAAAATTGTTAAATTTCTAGTTAAATCTTAAACAAACAATCCTAACAACATGAACCAAAAAGAATCTAGCCATACTTTTAATTATCTTATAGCATTCTTGGCTAAAAAATGATCCAACTTTCTTTTAGATCTTATTTATGAAGCTAACCCTTTATTTAACAAAACTCTATTTTACCTTTCTGTATTATCCTTAAAATCTTTAAATCTCTATTTCTTCAATTTACTACTGAACTATTTACTCAACTTAACTACCAAAAAATTTTATCATCTTTAAGCTCAATTTCTCCTTATAGTATTCACAATCACAACCAAGTTGCATTAAATCTAGCTCATATCCATCATTTTTCCAGAACAAATACCAAATTATTCATATACAAAAATCAAAAATCATTATTCATTTAGTAAAGATTCTCCCAACAAATCCCTTTTTTAAATTCAAAATAATAATAGATATAATATTAATGTAGCTCTTAATATTTCTAAACAACAATTTGCTCAAGACTTTAGGATTCCATTACTCAAACCCTTTATTCAAGATCTTAATAATTAGTTTAATTCCTTTATTCCAATTTATTCTAGACAATTTTCTATCTAGTCTAATGAAACAGAAAAAAGAATATACAATCATATCAAATATGAAGTTGCAACTACTCTTGCAAATAAATATAAAAAACTCCTTCTATCTATTTATAAATTTCCAGGAACTACTTCTCTTCATGAACACAGAGGTGCTGTTACTAAAGCAACTTTTCATCATATTTATACATGCAAGGCAGATAATGAACATATATGTAATGTTCTTACAATAAATATAACAAACTCTAAATTTACCAACAAACACTCATATCAAAACATTTATCAATACTTTTATTACAAATTCCTGAAAGACTATTCTGCACTATTACTTTCTGCTAACTCATCAGTAAAGTCTTCTCCTATAATTTATCCTACTTTGGAATTTTCTATTTTTAATACTAATAATACTTGCTCTGCTTCTTTCTTTAAGACAAACTTTCTCTAATTTTGCAAACAAGGCAGAAAACTTTTACAAGGAGAAAAACCATACTGAATCCAATATCAATCATAATACTTTTTACTTTTATTCTTATTTTTATGAATATCTCAAAGCTGCTACCAAAAATAATCAGATATATAACCTTTTTTATGATAAGTCTATTTACAAACTTCTCAAACAAACTACTGATCCTTCATTTATTGGAAAAGTTATTTCTTATTTTGAAATTCTTAAAAACCCAAAACTATTTTTTCCAACATCCATACTTAATACACTAAATATTATTTACCCCAAGCAGAACAACTTATTATTAACCATTATAAAATTATCAAACCTGACTTCAAACATTTACTTTTTACAATTCTAACAAACACTTAACAAAACACAAGAGCACTAACTTTCAAACCACTTTTAGTAATTTTATTGAATTTTTTAAATAATTCATTATTAAATTTTATGCAATTTTAAACATTTCCAAAAATCTTACTAATCTTTTTACTAAATTCAAAATTAAAAACTCAAATAACTATATCATCTGCAAAATTCTTAAAATTTCATTTATTCAAATATATTCTATACAAAATCTTAATATTGAAACTTTATTTAATCCTCAGTAGGATCCAAATTTTCTTTTCCTATAGTTTTTAATTTTAAATATTATATAAGTATTTTGATATTACAAATATTTATAATACTAAAATACCTATCCAAACATCATTTTAAAATTTTAATTTTGCAATTCAAGGACTCTTTTTCTTCTTCTAAACTACTTAAATACTGCAACAACTATAACTTCTCTTTCCTTACAGAACTAAAATTTACACATAATTCATTAATTGTTGCTGCAACCCTATATACACTTCTAACATTCGGGTCAAATATGCTTCCAGAGAATTTTGACTCTCCAAAATACTATCTCTATCACTCTTCAGAAAATTCAATTCATTTTCTTTCAACTCTAGCTCCTCTTTCAATTTATGCAATTCTCTTGTAATAGAATCTACAATTTGCAACTAGTTAATATAAGGTTCTTCTACAATACTTGCTTCTTCTTCTTTTTCTCTTATAACTTCTTCTTTTTCTTCTTCAATGTTTTCTTGCATGCTAGTTAAATTATTATATTTAATCTTAATTCAACTTTGACTATTATTTTTTTTATTTTATTTTATTTTATTTTTTTTATATACAAATAATACTATTTATATACCAAATATCATTATCATCATCATCAATCTTTACTTCTTGTTGCAATATTAATTCTTCTTTTTTCTCTTCTCTTTCAATATCTTGAATTTCTAATGTTTCCATTTTAACAATTTTTTTACTTGTTACTTTTTCTTTTTTTCTCTCGCTTTATAAACTGCTTGTGTTTTTTCAAAAAGCAAGAAAATTTTTGGTTGCAAGGCATTTTATATATATATATATATATAAATCAATATAAAAATCTTAATTCTAATATCTTTTATTATTTATTGATCATTAAATCTGATTATCTAATTTTTGACATTCTTAAACCTTACCAATTTTCAAATTAGCAATGATCTAATTCTGATTATCTATTTTTGGATATTCTTAAACTCTATTTTTTTTAAATTTATACCTTGGTAATATGGAGAAGTGGTTTGAGCAAGTAATTGTCTGATCAACAGTCTCAAAGTTCAAATCACACCTTAGGAGAGTTCATACTGATATATTAGACAAAATATACTAATATATTCTGAGGCCCTTAGGTTGTAGTAAAATATTACCAAGTGTTTTTTTTATTTTTATTTTTATTTATTTATTTATTTTTTTTTTAGTTCTATAAACAAACCAAAATATACTAAACAATTTGCTAATTCTTTTTTTTTTTTAAACCAAATTTATGCTACTATCTTAATTTTCAAATTACTCAAAATTTATCCTATAATTCATCTTAAAATTGTCTTCTGTAGAACACATTAATACAGCTGCTGCTTTCAAAATAATGATGTTCTCCACTTATAGTGGGCTATTTTTGAAAGAAAATAATGTAAGAAGGTGAGCAAGAAAGCCTGTTTATACAAAGAACCAGGTTAAAGATAGTTAGACCCAACACACAGGGCAGAATATGGAACTCTTCGCAAATGTGAGTACTAACTATACATTGAGCGACCTTACAAAAGACCCAATTCAATTCTCAGATTCTATTTCATTCCATTCCTTTGGGGATCTACTATGCTATAACAAATTTTTGTCTAAATACAAAACTCCCTCTTCTTCTACTATTACAAATACTCAAAATCTTTACCTACCACTTGTTAAAACATTCATTTTTTTAATCTTACAAAATATTTATCAATATTACTACTTTTGAAGCACATATATATGAAAATACTACAGACTAGTGCTCCTAGGTCCAGTCTGGGTCTGGTCCAGGATCAGACCAGACTCAAACTCTAAAGTTTACTAATTTTAGACTCAGACTCAACTATGAGTCTTGTCTGGGTCTGGTCTGACTGAATATTTGTCGTGGCTGAAGCTGGAAATTGCTGAAGCTGAAAATTTTAAATATTTTAATATGAAATTTACAAAAAATTTTGGACAATTTTTTTTTATAGTTAGATTAGAATTTAGGGTTAGGGTTTATAATAAAAGAGTATAGTTGGATTTTAGCAGGGCTTATGGTTTTAAATTGAGACCTCTAATTTCTAGCTTTAGCCGCAATATATATTTATATGTATTTTTGGTGCTGAACAAGTTTACTTAGTGCATTTTTTAGAATAAATTAGTAAAATTTTATGAATCATAAGATTTTATAGAATTTTATTAATAAAATTCTATAAAATCTTAAATTTCACAAATTTTTATTAATTAATTCTAACAAAATGCACCAAGTAAACTTGTTCAGTATCTAAAAATACATTAAATTAGTAGGGTTGTTTTTATTTTACTTGAAACTTTGGAGAAAAGATGCTTAAATTTGACTTTTTTGATCAAAAATTTAAAATTATGCATCTTTTTCCAAATTTCAAGTAAAATAAAACAAACCTGCTGATTTAATATATTTTTAGGTGCTGAACAAGTTTACTTTGCATTTTGTTAAAATTATTTAATAAAAATTTGTGAATCATAAGATTTTATAGAATTTTATTAATAAAATTCTATAAAATCTTATGTTTACAAATTTTATTAACTAATTCTAACAAAGTTGCACTAAGTAAACTTGTTTAGCACCTAAAAATATATTAAATTGGCAGGATTGTTTTTATTTTACTTGAATTTTGGAGAAAAAATGTTTAAATTTGACTTTTTTGATCAAAAATCCAAAATTATGCATCTTTTCTCCCAATATTAAGTAAAATAAAAACAACTCTGCTTATTTAATATATTTTTAGGTGCTAAACAAGTTTACTTAGTGCAGTTTGTTAGAATTAATTAATTAAAATTAATTTGTGAATCATAAGATTTATAGAAAAATTCTATAAAATCTTATAATTCACAAATTTTTATTAATTAATTCTAACAAAGTGCACTTAATTAATTCTAACAAAGTGCACTAAGTAAACTTGTTCAGCACTATAAATACATTAAATCAGCAGAATTGTTTTTATTTTACTTGAAATTTGGAGAAAAGATGCTTAAATTTGACTTTTTGATCAAAAATCTAAAATTATGCATCTTTTCTTCAAATTTCAAGTATAATACAAACAACCCTACTAATTTAATATATTTTTAAATGCTGAACAAGTTTACTTAGTGCATTTTGTAAGAATTAATTAATAAAAATTTGTGAAATTTAAGATTTTATAAAATTTTATTAATAAAATTCTATAAAATCTTATAATTTATAAAATTTTCTAATTTACTGTATATTACTGAAAATAAGCTACTTTGAAAATAAGCTACCCCTCTAATTTTTTTTAAAAATCTCAAAAAACACATTGACCGTTGCTACATATAAAACTTTTTTTACTAAGTAAACTTCAAAAGTTCAATTAAGTAAAGTTGATCAGCATATCAAAATACACCTATCGCAAAGATTTGGTATCATTTGAACAACTTTTTATTAGTACGTTTTTCAATTTTTTAAAAATGTCTATATGCTAAAAATAAGCTACCCACGTTTTTTCATATAAATTTGGCCCAAAAAAGGTAGCTTATTTTTGGGAATATACGGTATTCTAACAAAATACACTAAGTAAACTTGTTCAGCACCAAAAAATACATATAAATATATTCAGACTCAGACCAGTTTCAAACTTCAGACCAGACTCAGACTTGACTAGAAAGTCTGAATATAAAAGTCTGAGTCCTGTTTGAAAATCAAACCAGACTCAGACTTGACTAAAGTCTGGTTCGGATCTGGTTTGTAGGAGCACTACTACTGACACTATTCTATCTAACTATACAATTATATCACCCTCCCAATATACCACTTACTATAACTCACTAATTAAATCTAATACACCTTTTAGCTCTAATAACAACTTTGCTGACTCCAGTTTAACACATGGACTACTTGATATTAGCTACTACATCTCCAACATCTGATGACTACTTAACATTAATACTCAATATTGTAACACATAATGTACAGGGCTATAATAATCCAACTAAAAAACAGCTCTAGGAAGAATTTTGTCTTGAAAACAACCTACACATTATTAGTATAACTAAAACAAAAATCTCATCTTTTAAATCTAAAAAATTCTTTAATACTCTACAATTTATCTATTTTTGGTCTAGCTTAGATAATTCTGCAAAAGATTCTGAATTGATGATTAACAATTCACTCAACCTCACATTTACAATATTATTACACACCCTAAAGAAGCAGTTGCAATTACAAATTTATAATTATTTCTGTTTATATCTCTTTTACAAACAAACAATATCGTAATAAAACTCAAGACAAAGTAATATCATGGATCCAACAAGCACTATCTACTAACTTGCACTCTATTACTCTTGGTAATTTCAATATCTCTAATACTATATTAGTATCCAAGTCTAAACTACTATCCTTTCTTCATAATAACAATATGTATAACCTTGCTGAACATACTAACAAGCTCCAACACACCTGGCAATATAATAACCTCTGTAGCTGTATTAATTATATTTGGGTACATGGCTCTATTATCCTATTTTTTATTAACTTCACCCTTTAAAAGCCTATATCTACAAATAGTGATCACCTTATTCTAATCTCCAATTGGATATTCTTTTTTGCTTTATTATCTAAACATTGATACAAAACCTAGTACAAACATAGTGTATTTAATTACAAAACTATGCACCAAAATATGTGGAATGACTTCTCCTTACTTTTTCAAAACAAAACTATCTCTCAATACTTCACTTACTAACTATACTACCAAATTATTAGAATGCACTTGGCACAAAATTCAAACTAGTATTATTATATCTGCTTTTCAAATAATATCTAACAAAAAAATTTCAGTCTGTAACTTACACTACACCTTTTTTTCCAAGCCTACAAATCTTACAAAGACCTCCAAAGTTTGGAAATATTATAAAACAAACAAAATATACACTTTTTCATCATTGTTCTCTATCTTCTAAAATATACTCACAAATTCAATACATTAATACCAAGCATGAATTTAATATTCCCCAACCTTTTCTATATAGCCAAAACCTTTCTCAATAGCTTCAGCAAACTAAAATAGCCTGAAAAACTTTATACAATGCCAGAAAATCTTGAAAACTAACAACATATTTGATATTATATCAATTCTACTATTAATGCTAAATATGAAAAAAATTCTTACTCAACCTACTAAAATAATTAATAGTATACTTAATAGATATTCAGACTCTGTACACTTTGATAATATTAAAACAGAAAACAATATTATTACTAATCCACTACTTATTAAACAATATATCCAATTATATTTCTGCTAATGGACTGCCTACTAACAACTTAATCAGAGAATCAGAGAATTTTTGAAACTAAATAGAAATCAGAATACAATATTCTTCAACTATTTTATCATCTTGGTATAATACGCTCTTATTGAAATCTCTACAAAAGAAGTCACCAATACTTAATTAATTTGCTAATAATAAGGCTTGTGGTCCTTCAGGCATTAGCTATGAAATGCTTAAACATTGTGGTACTCAAAACAATTACTGCAATTACACTCTCTTTAACAGATATATTACTCTATACAATTCCAAAACAATAGAAAAATAGTTGTATTTTTCCTATTTCAAAAAAATCTATATTTGATGAAAATTTTAATAATATACACCCAACTAGTCTGATTAAACATATTAAAAAGCAAAAACTAAAATAGGACATCTCTCATATATAGTGATGTGAGTTGGTAGCTACCAGTAGAAATCTACCACTGGTATCTACTATTAGATAACGGTAGATACGTTAGGTAAATTATATACAGGATAGATACCAGTAAAATAATAGAATAAAATTTTAAAATTATATAATGCATTATAAATATTGAAAAGTATATGATTTGTCAAATAAATTTTATTTATCATGTGACTAGTAGATCTACCAGTAGTGGTAGCTACTGGTAGCTACCATCTACCAGTAAATACCGGTAGGAATATGCCAAATTGGTAGAATTCACATCACTACTCATATAGGTCCTAACTGATCTGCATAAATTTAGACATTTTTGCTACCCATAAAATCAAGTAAATTTGCTAAAAGTTGGATTATTACATATAAATTTTATAGTAATTTACTAAAAACTTAATTATAACTTCTAGTATTAGGTAAATAAATATAGAGCAAAATTTTTAAAACTGTAATAGCTGTTAAAACCCTTTTTATTTGAATTTTATGGATCCATAGAATTCAAATAAAAAAATTTTCATCAAATTTGATCAAGTGGTTGCAGAGATATCTTTGATCAAAGTTTTAGAGAATTTTAAACCGCATATCACATGGCAGATAC
>QKWP01000457.1:184076-194726 GCA_003550325.1 Gigaspora rosea | reverse complement strand
ATCCTTGATCAAAGTTTTGTCAAAAATTTAAAACGTATCTGTCATGTGATACGCGTTTTGAAATTCTCTAAAACTTTGATCAAAGATATCTCTGCAACCACCTAATCAAATTCGATGAAAATTTTTTTATTTGAACTATATGGATCCATAGAATTCAAATAAAAAATTTTCATCAAATTTGATTGGTGGTTGCAGAGATATCTTAATAAAAGTTTTAGAGAATTTCAAAATGTATATCACATGACAGATACGTTTAAATTTTTGACAAAACTTTGATCAAGGATATCTCTGCAACCACTTGATCAAATTTGATGAAGATTTTTTATTTAAATTTTATGGATCCGTAGAATAAGTAAAAAAATTTTCATCAAATTTGATCAGGTGGTTGCAGAGATATTCTTGATTAAAGTTTTGTCAACAAATTTAAACGTATCTGTCATATGATACGCGTTTTGAAATTTTCTAAAACTTGATCAAAGATATCTCTGCAACCACCTGACCAAATTCGATGAAATTTTTTATTTGAATTCTATGGATCCATACAATTCAAATAAAAAAATTTCATCAAATTTGATTAGGTAGTTGCAGAGATATCTTTGATTAAAGTTTTAGAGAATTTCAAAATGACAGATATGTTTAAATTTTTGACAAAACTTTGATCAAAAATATTTCTGCAACCACTTGATCAAATTTGATAAATATTTTTTTATTTAAATTTTATGGATCCGAAGAATAAGTAAAAATTTTTTATCAAATTTGATCAGGTGGTTGCAAAAATATCCTTGATCAAAGTCTTGTAAGCAAATTTAAATGTATCTACGCATTTTGAAATTCTCTAAAACTTTGATCAAAGATATCTTTGCAACTACTTGATAAAATTTTTTTATTTGAATTCTATGGATCCATAAAATTCAAATAAAAAAATTTCATCAAATTTGGTCAAGAACTTGTAGAGATATCTTTGATGAAAGATTCTCTATTTCTATGAAGTATATTATAAAAAAGCTGCGCCAAATAAAAAAAGCTATTATGGAATAAATATTTAACCAAATAACTTAAAATTTTAGAAAGCGAAATTTTAGCCTATTCTCTATTGATTATTTTAGTGCGCAGTAACTTGTTTCATTTGAACTTGTAAATATCTAGCCTGTGATGATGATTTTTCTGTTTTCATCAAAATTGAAAATTTTAGAAAATCCTGAATCTGGAAGCAAATTGAAAAATTATTATAACATCATCAAAATTAATCTGTTTTTGATAAAATTTTAATTAAAGACTTTCAAATACCAATTCTATCAACTTACTAAGTCATGTTTTGGAGGTTTCATTTTAAGAAAGTGCTTCTGGAAGTATTTGAAGTTTAGGGGAAAACTTGCAAAAACATATGCGTCCAAATTTACAAAAACATTAATATATTCATGAGTTTTCAATATTTTTTTATGAAATTTGAGATTCTATTAGTCAATGTTATGCACTACAAGTCTTGTTATAAATTTTTTTTAGTTAGCATAGTAAGTTTTTTGTAAATCATCACTGAACAGTGGGTTATTTTGAAAAAAACAAAAAAACATATTACAAAGAAACTGCATTGAAATTGTTTATAGAACTTTCATTAAAGATATCTCTATGAGTTCTTGACCAAATTTGATAAAAATTTTTTTTATTTTAATTTTACAAATCCATAGAATTCAAATAAAAATTATTAAAAATATTATGATTTACAAAATTTTACAAATTGATTCTAACTTTGTACTCTAAAAAACTTATTCAGCATATTAAAATACATTATGCTAGTATATTTAATTTTATATTTCTTGAAAATTTCAGAGAAGATACTAACTACATAATAATTACTACAATTATTATATTAATTACTAACAAATTTGCTTAATGATAACTCCGCACAATTGCATTATATAATTATTTGTTTATCGATATACAATCACAATCAATAATCGTAATACATATGCAAGTTGCTATTGATACTAAAGCCTGATTACATGCTACAACTACTTTTACTTATTTTCAATTATAATTGATTATAATTTTGCTCTGTATAGCCATTAATAATTTGTTATATCTGGATCGATTATCATAGCACGACTTAACTTGTTATAATAATCTTGCAAAATGTGGGTAAATTGCTAAAAATAAAATATAACATGCGTAAAATCTTAGTAATTCGCCAAAATATTCAATTATAACCCTTTTTAAAATTAACTTCAATTTACTAAAATTTAAATTTGGACCTTTGATCAAATTTGAATCAATTTGCTAAAAAAATATATATATATCAGAGATGTCCAGGGTCCTATGTCAGCCTAAAATCTTGTGCATTGAGAAATATCGAAATGTAAAAGAGTATTGTAAATATGAAATAGGCATTAAATATATAAAAAGCATCAAATATGTGGGACTTGGATATAAAACATAGTGCATAGAGTATAGTGGGCTTTAAAATCATGAAAGCAGAGGAATAATCTTGAGGGCTAGCCATAGAGGCATTTTTTTCAATTTAATCATTTAGGCTATAAAAAAATTTCTAAAGAAAATATTATTAATATTTTTTTTGTATTTAGATCTCTAGGACCACACCAGGGTATAGGTGAGATTTTCTGGGTCACGTGACAATTCGATCTCTGATCCAGATCAGGATTACATAATCACGTGATTACTTATTTGTGCAGTAATACAAACTTCTAGAGAGGAAATAGCCAATCGAAGAGTGCAAATTTTAACTATTCTGGATCCACCCAACAAAGAATTCCAACACATGCACAACAAAAAAGAAAAAAGTGAAAATATGCAAAAACTATTGCTTAAATCGATCTAGATGCACTAATTAAAAATCCTAATAGCCTCTAATATTAAGGCCCTAACTCTAAATTTTTATTAATGCACTCAGTTTATTTATAAAATCACACAGTTTTTTTTTTATTAAGTTATTATTATTTTTTTTTAATTTTTTTGTTTTTTTTTATTTTACTTATTTCGGTTTTTTTAATTTAATTTTTCGTTTTTTTATTTTTTTTTAATTATTTTTATTTTTTTTTATTTTAATTTTTTTATTTTTTTTATTTTAATTTTTTTAAAATTCATTATTTTTTTTTGTATTTTTAAATTATTATATTTATTTTTTTTTATAATCGTTTTTTTTAGTATTTTTATTTTTTTCTTTAGTCATTTAATTTTTTTATTATACTACTATAAAAATATTACAAACTCATTATACAAAGAATAATACAGCATAGGCATCATCTGATTTAGCTAAACTAAACCAAATGCGAATCGCCACACGGCATCTCAGAAGACACCGACTAGTCCATCAGCCTCGCTCCACTATACAAGAGCATTTCTCGAAGGAAATATCTTTAGAAGTGAGAAGAAAAATCTAAACTACTAAAGGCAAAATATGTATAAAAGAGGGTAAAAAAGAAAAAGAAAAAACAAAGAAAATGAAAAAACAGATAATAGAAAAAAGAAAAAAGGAAAGCAAGGCCTTGGGTCAATTAAGTCCCGGCACCAAGTGGACTATTTTAAAAATTACATTATACTAAGAAAGGTAGTTTCTACTCTAACTAATCTCAATTTATCATAAGGCGAAAAACTATTACTAGAAAAAAAAGGCCTCTAACCTAAAGAAAATGTAGAGATAGGTGTGTAAAAAAAAAACTACGCCTATAAGAACATTCTAGAATGAAATTTTGTTACAAGGTTTCCTCATACACGTGTTGCTTATTATTTATCTCGAAAGACCGAAATCTACTCGTGACTTCATTCCAAAATAGCAGCCACATTTCTGAATTGGGGGAGGTAAACATTGTCGATCTTTTGGAGGGGGTAAGCCGAAATGCCCACTTTGTCGAAATTTCGAAAAAGCCAAAGGGACAGTAGTATAGGAATTTAATAGTGGGGGTTCGTTTCAAGTCCTTTAGATTTTCCAAGGAGTGTGTTTGAAAACTGAAATATTGTTCTCCATTAAGCTACTACAAAAAACTTCGTCGGCGAAGAAATTTCTCTACCAAAATTCTGTGTTTACTAAAGCGCCGCCTGCTTGTTATCACTCGTTCTTCTACTATTGCTTTTGGTTTGCATGCTGAATATATAAAGGAGTCCCCGAACAGATAGTTGACCTTTATAAAAACTATTTTTTGCAGTGCTTCTTCATCTAACTCCAGTATTTTGATATTTTGTTTGTGTAAAAATCTGGTACAGGTGATCGTTTGTGAGAGTTCCGAAACAATATCATGTGTTTTTTTTCTTTTTAATTGTTTAATTTTTTATTTATTTATTTATTTATTTATATTCGTCTTATTTTTTTTTAATTGTTTTAATTTTTTATTTATTTATTTAATTTTAAATTCATCTTATTTTTTAAAATTCATTGCAATTTTGATTTTTTTAAATTAATTAATTTTTTATTCATTTATAATTTAATTTATTTTATTTATTTAAATTACAGTATTTATTTAAATTATTTTTTTTATTTTTAGGAAAATAACTATTAGAACAAGATTAGAAGAATTACAAAACCAGGCATGACAAATAAAAACACTTTAGAAGCTTTTATTTAGTAAATTGTTTTATTGCAACCAACTAATATCAACTAATATACCCTAACCTAGTGTTGTCACTTGGACATTTTTTGAACATTTTGGACATTTTTTCAAATTAAAATTACTTAAAATTTTATTAAGACAATCTATTTTAATTTTTTCACCAATGAGTCCAGCACTTAAAAAAATATATAATTATATATGTTTTTAAATTACTTTATTGATTAGTTAAACATAGGACATAGGCTTGGACGATTTTGGACAATCTTGGACGTTGGACAAAAAACATAGTATGGACATGTCCAAGTGACAACACTGCCCTAACCTACCAACTAACATATCCTAACCTACTAACCAACTTAATCTAATCCTATCAACTAACTTATCCTAACCCTAACAACCAATTCACTCTAATCCTACAAGAAACATGATATAAGCAATGATACCTCCAATCATGACGAAATGGCTACTACAAATGCAACATGAATATGACAGCACCCATTTATATCGACACATAAAATGACGACTACAGAAAGAAGTGGAAAAGTTAAATATGTAATAAATAACAAGCATCAGTGACACCAAAAGCAAATCAAGCGACAAAATTTACCCCAAAGGCAATACAAATAATGCGTTGACCTACTATAATTGTGGCACCAAAATGGATGGCACGAAACTGAAACCAACAACTATAGAAAGAAAGGTGGAAAGTAGAGATGCAATAAAAAAAATACTGGCAAAGCCAACTCACCTATAATGGTGAACAGCACCTATAAAACAATAACTCCATTGACATTAACAACTACTCCATTGATGACAACTCTATATGATAACTCTATTAATAACAACTCCATTAACGATGTCTCCATTAATGATGGCACTATTAATAACAACTCTATTAACAACGACTTCATTAACGACAACTCCAACTACGGCAAAATTAAATTAAAAAAAAGATTATCTGAGTACACATGTATGATCATTACTAAATACAGCAGTAATGTGACAATCATCTGAAGGAGGATCGGAGTCTCAGAGTACACGTGACCCAGAAAATCTTACTTACATTCTGTCAAATTCGATCTCTAGTGAGTCTTCACAAGATTATTAATATGCTTATAACATATTTGTTAGACAATTTTAAAGATTTTAATATTGATGAAAATTTCAAAAAGTGTAGAAATATTAAAAGATAAGTTTGAGTTTTATGTATTTTTACTTATTGTAGTTGATTAATTATTTTAATATTCAATTTATTATTATTTATTATTGGCAATGATTTAGTGTTAAGGGTTTTATTGTTAACATGAATCAAAATTTGTTCCAAAGATCTTTTAGGCTATGTTTATTTTTTTCTTGATTATTGTAATAGGTCAAATTAACTAAAAGTAACTTTTTGTATATGCGAATTAACATTTTACAAAAACATTTGTTAAAATATGAATAGTTAAATATAAAAAAATAATAGTTCGCATTTAAATTTTTTTGGTTTTTTTGTTTTTTTTATATATATATATAGCATTAGATCCAAGTACTATAATAAATTATTGCAATTCTTATTAAATTTAAATAAATATATCTTTTTATTCTGTATTTTTTATTTAATTAATATCTTGCAAAATATTTTACTTCAGCTCATTTTTAATATAAATCTATTAACCAATCAGATTTTGTAAAATCACAAAATGATTTACAAAAATTATCCAGTTAAAATAAAAGCCTGCTATACTATCTTTATGCAGAAATATGCTGGCAATAATGTTCTTTTTTATTATAATCGATCTGTAATGATATGCAGATTGTGAGTGACTTGTAGTCATATAATTTTTTTGTTTTATATATGCAGATCAATGGGCTGGTTTGGACTTATACAAAGCCTGACTTGGGCCTAGCCAGGCCCGGCACGTCTAGTTATTACCGAGTACAGGCTAGATCAGCTTAGAAATATTTTTATCAGGCTTATGAAAGCCCAGCCCGACTAAGCTCGTTCCAGACCCTAATCATAGTAAATTTTTTTTTGTTAGCACTTTTATATTTGTATTTATTAGCTATATTTAAAATATTAGATAAGAATTTTAGAATTTTTTATTTTTTTTAAAAAATATAATATTCTTTAAAAAAAAACAAAAGTATTTTCTAAAAAAAAACAGAAGTACATTTTCTAAAAAAAATAGAAGTACATAAAGTATATCTTCTAAAAAAAACAAACCTACTTTCTTTAAAAAAAACAAAACTACTTACTCTAAAAAAAAAACCAAAGTACTTTTTTTAAAAAAAAACAGAGCATATTTGCTAAAAAAAAATCGGCAATCATGCTATAATTTTATTTTTAAAAATATAGTCAGACCTCTCTATAGTCACACCCCATATAGTCACACCTCTATTTAAACACCTGATTTTGTGCGATGGACTCAAACATAGTCAATATAGGCACAAATCGCTTATAATCACTATCGACCATGAAAATTTGATTTTTTTAACAATTTTTTAATAAAAAACCCTCATTATAGTCACCAATTTTTAACTAATACGGATTATAAAATCTGATTGGCCAATTTTCATATTTATATATATTTAAAATTATCTATTAAAGCTTCTTAAAAGTTTGATAGCAAATAACTTTTGATCCAATGATCCAATTTAGATGAAACAACTACTAAAATGTTCATCTCAATGAGACGATTCTAATGAGCCCAAATTCATTAAAATCAAAACATACTCTCCTAAGATCATTAAGGATTTGTATCACTTTACATGTTTAAGAATTGATTAAATTTAAACATCTGAGTGAAAAAGTCTTAATAATCTTAGTATTTGTGAGTAAATTTGGATGATTTTGGACTCTTTAGAATCGTCTCATTGAGTCAAACACTCTGGTAGTTGTTTTATCCAAATTGGGCACTAGATTAAATTTTTTAATAGTATTTCAAATATGCGCAAATATATTACTTATTGGCCTTTGATTACGTGACCATAATGAGGTATTTTATTTATAGTTACACCCCTTTACAATCACCAAAATAGGGTACAACGTACTTGGTGATTATAGAGGGGACGACTGTAGTTACATTATCGAATGCTATTACTATTTTTGGTACTTTGTACTATACAACTAAACTATGACTCACCTGGTTACTCTAGCACCTGTGTGACCTGCCAATTCAGAATTCGTTTCTCTTCTTTAAAGAGTAATACTCCATGGGAGAGTTTACTGATTTGGTTCTGAGGCCCATTATGATCACTTTAATTTTGGTTCCACCAACTGAATACTTCTGTTTCTATCTATTTTTTAACCTTGTTACAGGTAATCTTGAGGCAATTACTCTACTCTCTCCTCTTCAGTGTTTAATTAACCCTATCAGGTCCAGAAGGATTGTTTGAGACTTCCTTTTTCTTGTTCTTCTTCAAATTTTGGTATCTTTTCTTTTTTTTTTCTTCCTTTTGAACTTTGTAGTAATTTCGATCTTTTTCTCCTATTTCACTGTTTGTTTACACCTTTCCTTCCAAATTTTGTCTTGAAAGCATGATGTCCATTTCTTTAACCATCTGAGCAATATATGATTAATTGTTTTGTTTTTAAGATCTAAGCTTCTAGCTTTTTATTCACATCAATCTTTATTCTCCCTCTTGTTAGGAGCGTCCTTCTTTGGTCTTTGGCTTTATCATTATCTGTCAAAAATTTTCATAGCATTAGCCATTTTATCTTTTTCTGCTCTTCACTAGATATTGTGGTCCATATTGTCTTGGCTATTTCTCTTCTTTCTGGTCCCAGAATTTTTTGTCTTTTGGGCATACAGCCAAGTGCTCTGAGGTTTTGTTTTAGCATGCATTTATGATATTTGGAGTTTGTATATAAATGGTCTTGTTTCTGATGCCTTTTAACCAATGTGGGTAGAAATTTGTTTATCATTTTTATTTTAAATACCCATTTTTTATTATCTTTCCTTGTGAGTGCTCTTGATTTTTGTATATTTCGCCAGAAACTTCTATAAGTTTGCCAGTCTTTGTGTTTATCATGCTTTGTATGTATTTCGTCTTTCTGGTATCTAAAGAATGTCCATTCAACTTTATGATATATATTAAGTATTCTTTTAATAAATTGTCTTATAGAGATCTCTATTCTGGACTTTTGCCATATGGGGTAAATGCATATCCTTCGATGTCTTCAGTTTTCATTATTGTTATCTCTGGGTGAGTTAATGCTTCCTTTGCTAACAGGTCTGCCTTCTTGTTTAATGTTATTTCTGAGTGGGCTTTTATTTTGTGCAGCGTTAAATTTAGCTCTTTGATCCTAATGTTTTCTCTAATTTTGCTCAAAAGTCTACTATTTTTGATCTTAAATTATGTTCTTGGTATATTCATTTCATCTAATATTTCAATACCTTGAATTGCAGCCTAGCTATCTGTGTAAATATCCATGGTACTTGAGGAGGGAGAGATCAGTATTGCCTCTAGAATTTCTATTAGTTCTGCTCTTGTTGAGGAGAACCACCTTTCTATTCTACCTTTAGTTTCTCTAATTACTCTATTTTCTATATCACATTGACTATACTATATTCTGCTTTATAACTATTCCCTCCTATTTTTCCATGTGAGCTATTCGTATAGAAGGTGAGTTTATTGAATTTTTTTATTCTCATTCAAAGTTTCCTCCAGTTCTAGTCTTTTTTTCTTATTTGTGACTGTTTTCCTTATGCTCATAACATCCCAACTTTCAGATTGTTTGATATTTTGTAAGTTCCTTTCTCTCTCATTACAAAGGCCATCAGTATCCAAACCTGAAGTTTCTTTTGGGTCATCTAGATTCATTAGAAGATGCCAGCCACCTGGTTCTCTCTTGACCCAGTTGTAATATTGGTTATCTCTTTATATTTCAGAACAACCTTGCTACATTGTGCTCTTTCTATAATATAGTTTGTTTTTTTTTTTGCATTGATGTCTTGGTTTTCATTATCCTCTTCTTTCTATTCCATTACCTCAACTCACTGATTTGGAAGTTTACTTGTAATTTTATCTAATAGTAGTCTTTTGTAACTTCTCTCAGTGCCCAGGATCCATTCCTTTTTAGAGTGTTTTGTGTTGATTTTTTTCTTTTCTCCTGGATCATACAGGTAATTGCACCTGTAGTTATCCAGTATTCTGGTTTAATTTTTCTTGATTCCTGGTTTTCTATAGTGAGTTTCTCTATTGCCGAAACCAGTTTGGTATCTTTCCTTTAGCTAAGTGGTTTCTAATTCTTTTAATCTGCTATCAGAGCATGAAGCAGTGATTTTTACTTTTGACTATTTGTCCCAAATTTCAAATTGTAAGTTTCTTAATACTCTTTATGTTTCCTTGCCAACTATTTTTTTCAAGGATGATCATGATTTTCTTATCTGAGTTTTGTGGAAGCAGAATGCTCCAGACATTATTATTGAGTGGGCTTTCGATTGTAGTCTGCAGAGATCTTGCAGTACTCAGAATTGTAGCATTCAAGTTATTTGACTACTTTTCCTTATTCAATTGTATTTCATCTAATAGCCAGATAGGCCTGATTAACAAAAGATTCAGTTGTGCTATTTTAAGTCTAATTCTCATTAACTCTCCTGATAGCTTTGGGCTGTTAAGTCGAATTAACCATTCTGTTAATGAATATTCCTAGTGCCTCTGCTATAGGGATTTGAGGTCTAGGATATCTGGATTGTACAGGAGAGAGTTCGCAATAGGCCGCTCTGTTTCTGCTTTCTATTTTATGATCTGAAGTAGAGATTAAGCCCGGATAAGGCTTACCCGGGTAACCCGCATAAGCATTCCTTAACCGGGTTATGGTTATGCTACCCGGGTAACCCGAATAGAAAATAAATATACATCACATGAGAATAATGAAGCAATATTATTGGACGAATTTCCTAATATACCGCTAATATTGCTTAGCCATATTAATTTCTGTCAAAATCATATTTGGCAATGATAATGCTACGAATTAAAATATTTGACTAATTTAGACAGGTCTTAGATCTTTATTTTAGATTATGCATTGAAATGTAAATATTCTAACCCGGGTTATCCCTAAAAAAAAAAAAAAAAAAAAAAAAAAAAAAAAAAAAAAAAAAAA
>QKWP01000457.1:119406-175761 GCA_003550325.1 Gigaspora rosea | reverse complement strand
GCCACCCTAATGGTACCTAAGTGCGACCTACTGCACTGCTCTTTCAGAGCAGATTGCTTGTCTGACTACCTAAAGTTCATAATAGAAGGGTCTTCCCCCTTCTATGACAAGTCCCATTACTGTCTTCCTAACTTTTTCCTTCACTCTTACTTCTTTTTCTTCTTCTTGCTTCTTTTTTATTTCTTTTGCTTGTTGATCTGTCCCTTTTGGCGCTCTTGTATTTTTTCGAATTGGAGCTCTCCTTTTCATCTTACTTGTTATGCCTTGCTTCTTTTCCCATTCACTCATTCTTTTATATCGGATCCTCCATACTTGTTCGTAAAAAGTATCTCAGGCTGTTTTAACTATTGTTCTCATGAATTTTTCTCTCGAATTTTTCTTCAACAGCTGTGATACTTTTTGGTAGCTCTTGTTTGAGATTAGTCCCTTTATTAGCGCCTGCCTTGCTTGAACTTCTTCTTCTTCTGTTTCTCCGTAAAGAGATGTATACAATATATAGGGTGGTACTCAGGCTTTTTCCTCCTCCTCTAGTCCCTTTCACGCTGTCACTATAGCTACCTTTTGTATCCTCTTCCATAAGCTCTTCTGTTTACTGCACCTGGCCAAGTGCTCTTGCGTCTCTTTGCTCTTCTCCTGACTTACTTGACACTCTGTTGTCATATATAGGTCTGGTCTTCTTTTATTAAGCTCCACTAGGGTTGGAAGCTTGTCCATTACACATTTTAAGGCCGCACTTCTTCTTGCACTGCTTCTTCTTGTAGTGCACCTTACTCCCTTCGTTGCTCTCATTTTCTCCCAGAATAGGTCCACCTGTACTTTGTGCTATTTAACTCGGGCTCTTTATTTCAAATTGCCTGTGTCTCTTTCCATTCTGCCCCTACTCTTGCATTTATTATCAACTTACAAAAGCAGCCTAGCTGGTACATCTATCTGCTTATTTCCCCATTCTAATCTATATTCTATCTCACTACAACTGATCTCTTCTGTACATATTCTCCTTTTACTTCTTAAACCTTCTTTTGCAAGCTTATCTGCTCTGTCGTTCCACTTGTCTTCACTGTGACTCTTCACCTTTGTAAACTCAACCTGCAGTTTCTTTGTTTGGATAATATCTGCGATCTTGACCATCCATATTGCATTTTTCTTCTTCTGCGTTTTGCTTCTACCTGTGCCGTTCAGTTCTCTGCTAACAACCCTTATTGTTGTGCTGCTATCTGTGTGTATTTCAACTTTCTTTCCTTCTGGTATTGTAAGGCTTGCTACCCATATTGTCATTAATTCTGCAAGCGTCGACGTTGGCCAACCTTCTATTCCTAGAGCTACTTCTTCTTCTGCCCAATCACGTGCTTCGTTCGTCTGAACCCAACCTATTTCCATATGTCTACTTAATGGGTCATTCTTATTTCCTATGTTTACTGCTCCATCTGTATAAATTGTATACACCTCTCTATTTCTCAGCTGATTTCTTTTCCATATTTTTATCAACTCTTCTTTAATACTTGTGGGCAATTTTTGGCTTTTTAATCAGCTCTACTTCCAATTCTTCTAACATTTCCATCCCCAATAGCTTACTTTCTTCTTTTTTCCATTCTCTATCTTTTATATTCTTTCTGAGTTGTTCTATCGCTACCTTGATTTTTTTGTTCTTTTTATTTACAAGTACCTCTGGTATTACTTTTACTTGGTCACTTCTCTCTATCCAATGGTAGCATCTATATGGTTCTTCATTTTCATTTCTATATTCTTCATCCATTGTTTTTCATCCGCTTCATTCTTCAATTTTGGTTGCCACTTCTCTGTCTATATCTTGCATTTTCCAATGCTCTACTTGTACCTTCTCTCCTTCTTTCGTGCGTATTCTTCCTACTTTCTTGTTCTCTGGCAGTCTGTATATTATCCACTTCTTTCTTCTTCTATCACTTGATAACTTGCCCAGCCTACTTCCAATGCTTGCACATTCCTCTCTTTGGTGTTAAAACAACTTTTGACTTTTCTGCTTCCTACTTCTTCAAGGACTTTTGCTTCTAATTCTTTAAACCACTCTGCCTTTTTACCTTTACTTAGACAGCCTCTATAGCTTTTGTACTATTGCCACGTGATTAGGCTTGTCTTATTTATATCGAGCAATTGATTTAGATACATGACGCCAGCTTTACCTACTTTGTCACAGCACCTTTTCCATGTCTGTGCCTAAGTAACTCCTGCAATTTGACGGCATAACCGTGAACTGTCCAAAGGCTACTTTCTGTTCTTATGTTTATATCTAAATCTTTCACTTTTATTATTATCAGGCAGGCTAAGTTGTTTTTCTAACAGCTAATATTTTCTGGCAGGCTTGTAGTTTTCCAGATATCTTGTGTTAAACCTGCCCTCTGGCAATCCTGCGTTATTCTCAGTTTTGTCAAATGTCCGAGACTATTCTGTTGATTTAATATATTTATCTGGCTGCTTATTTGTTTTATTACTATTTCTTGTTGTAGTGTTCTACAGCTGCCAAGATCTTTGTGTTTTATTACACAATTTTCTAATGTTCTTATTATATTGCACTTCTGCTTTACTAGGCCTATTATCGGTTGATATATCTCATTCAACCCTCTCTCAGACATCTTTATTAGCTGTAACATGTAACTCAGCCTTGGTATTACTACCATATTGATGTCATCTTCTTGTACCGAAGGTCCATATTTATCTGTCGTACTATACCTTTTGCTTTCTTTTTGACTAGATTTTCACGCATTTTGTTGTTTAACCATACCCCCAGAGATCTTACTATCTTGTTCCTGGGCTCCTCCTTTACCATACTTTTACCAAAATTTACTTCTTTTTCCTCTGCTTTGGACTTTGTGTTCATGGTCAACAACTTTGACTTGGATCCGTTTATCTCGATATCATTAGCTTGGAAGAACTCCTTTGCTAATTCCAATAATCTCTATTAATTGTTCTTTGCTATTTGCGATCCAAGTTGTATCGTCCGCGTAGGCAATTGCTGCTTGATGATACTTTGTAATACTATTGCACTGCGTTCCTTGGCCTGGTTTTTGTTCCACTATATAGCCTAATTTTCTTTCTTCTTGTACTCTTGTTAGCAGGGGGTCATTGAATTGCTGCCAGATCAGGGGTGAAATTACTTCCTCTTGATCTATTCCATCCCCTGCTATTACTTCTTCTGTTAGACCATGTGCTGTGATTATTCGTAGTCTTTTTTTGTGGAACAGACTTAGAATAAACTTTATTATTTTCTCCAGTATTTTAACTCTTTGGAGTGCTAATTCTAGGCTTTCTAATGAGACTGAGTCAAAGGCCTTCTTCATATCTTGAAGTAATATCCATACTTCTTTCTTCTTCTCTTTTGCTTCTTCCATTATCATGTTTAAAACATGTACTAGTTGTTCAGTAGAGTTTCCTGGAAGTCCTGCATAGTTGGGTCCTCTGAGTATTTCTCTTTCTATCATTACTTTGGTCAGTCTTTTGGTTATTACTTTTGTTACAACTTTTCGGAATGTTTCAATCAGTGCTATTGGTCTAATATTATTTAGGCTGTATTCCCATTCTACATCTTTCGCTATTGGATACACTTGTGCGACTTTCCACTTAGATGGTATTTCTCCTGTCATTATGCACAAGCTTGCCATCCCTCTAAATATTCGTTGAGTCTGATTTCCTGTGCGTTTAATCATTATGTAGCTTATACCGGATAGACCAGGCGCGGTTCCTATTTTTAATTCTCCTAGTATTTCTTTCCATTCATCTTCGTCTACCTCTTCTTCTACTTTGTCATACCAATTTTCTTCTATCCATTTTTGCAGTTTATATATCTCTCGCCATTTTGTTTCTATTTTCTCTAACTTCGTTTGTCTCTTTCTGAACTGCTTTTTGTAGTGCTCTGCTACTCCTATCTTTACCGCTTCTGGTTCTGTCTGTAGGCAGGCCCTCTCTTCTGTTTNCATCTTTCGCTATTGGATACACTTGTGCGACTTTCCACTTAGATGGTATTTCTCCTGTCATTATGCACAAGCTTGCCATCCCTCTAAATATTCGTTGAGTCTGATTTCCTGTGCGTTTAATCATTATGTAGCTTATACCGGATAGACCAGGCGCGGTTCCTATTTTTAATTCTCCTAGTATTTCTTTCCATTCATCTTCGTCTACCTCTTCTTCTACTTTGTCATACCAATTTTCTTCTATCCATTTTTGCAGTTTATATATCTCTCGCCATTTTGTTTCTATTTTCTCTAACTTCGTTTGTCTCTTTCTGAACTGCTTTTTGTAGTGCTCTGCTACTCCTATCTTTACCGCTTCTGGTTCTGTCTGTAGGCAGGCCCTCTCTTCTGTTTTTTCTAGGAATCTATCGAGCACTATTTTCTTTTATGGTCTGTTTAGTAAACTGGTGATCTTTTTTTCTTGTTCTGTGCCAATCATTGCACACCTTTTGTCGATACTTTCTTCAATCTGTTTTCTCTGTTCCTGTTCCCACTCTTTCTTTATTAAGTATTTGCTACCAGCCTTTTGTATCTTCTATCCATGCCTCAGGCCATTGTCTATGTAACTTCGGAAGGCTTATACCCTTTTGTATACTTATTCTTTTTAACTTTTCATTCACCTCTGCTTTCTCACAGCTTGGAACTTCTTGTCCTTTCTTCTTTTTCACATGCTTGATTAATTTTTGTAGCTCTATTATGCACCCATCTGGTCTATGTATTTTGGTGCCACTTCTTCTGTTTGCTGCTGTGTTATATACTTTCTTTTTTGGTATATTCTCGTTTGCAGCTATAAGAATTGACTTCTCTATTGTATCCCATACAAGGTTCAATCCGTTTATATATTCTTCTTCTTTGCCTACTTGGATTTGTAGAAGGTCTATTATGTTCTTTTTATCCAACTGTTTCTGCAGTGACTGGGCGTAGTCCTCCTAGTTCTCTTCTGTTGCTTTGTCATATAGGTAGACCGTTCTTGAATGTCCCTTCTTTCTTGCTTCTGCTTTACTAGTTTCTGCTGTCACATGTCCTACCTATACTTCTGCCAAAATTATTTTGTGATCACTATCTGTGATGCCTTTCGCTTCTTCTACTGCTACTTCTTGAAGTCCAGAAGCTAAACAGCTAGATAACCATATGTAGTCTATTCTAGTTGCAGATTCTTCATTCGACCATGTAAAGGTCTGGCTTGTTGGNTTCTTGAAGTCCAGAAGCTAAACAGCTAGATAACCATATGTAGTCTATTCTAGTTGCAGATTCTTCATTCGACCATGTAAAGGTCTGGCTTGTTGGGTACAGTTCTCTGTATGTGTTTTTAAAAGCCTGTTTTTTAAGCCATTTAAAGATTGGCAATCTTTTGTAGTTTACCGACTGTGGGTGCTGTCTATCCAATATATTGTCCACTGTGTGGTTAAAGTCACCCATTATGACTATCTGCATCCTCTCTTTCTTTTTAAAGACTACTTTTACAATCCTCTGTTGGATTTTCTTCACCATTGCTTTGTCATTTGGCGGTATATAAACAACTATTATTACAAGTTCCAACTGCTTAAAATATAGTGTTACTTCGAGCATATACTTGTTTATCTTTTTCACTGCGCCTACATGCTTCTCACATTGCTCTTCTATCAAAATTCCTATCTCTGAGCCTTTTTTCTTTTCTTTATCTGCACTTGTCCAGTGGCCAACGTACTTTCTACTTGAGCTCCTCATTAGAAACTTCCTTTCTCTTTCTGCTACATTCGTTTCTGTTACTCCTAGTATTGTGATTTCTTCTTCTTCTGCTCAACAGAGCAAATTTTCCATTTCTAGCCCTTCGTCTTTAATCCGTTAACATTGTGGCAGGCCAGTTTCATCTCCTTTCTACCTTTGCTTTTCCATTTTCCTCTTAGGGTCTCTTGCTCCACCTGTGTTTCTTTTGTTTACCCTTTTCCTTTCCTGCAACTTCCCTTTGTTAGATAGAGAGACCTTTCTTCTCCTTCTTCCTCGAATATTCTTCTTTCTTCTTGCAGAAATTCTCCAATCTCTCTATCTATATCCATTTGTTCAACTTGGGCGCCCTCAGGAGCTCTGAGTGGGCTTAACCCACTCTGTGCTCATTTCATCAAGCTTTTCCATGATCTTTAGCAATGTTTCTTGATATTTGTCTAGCTTGCTTTGACATTTTCCACTTCCTTATAAACCCTGTCTTGTTTCTTTTGTTTTTTTTCTTTTTTTTTACGATCACTGCATACCGACAGGGGTGTTTTTGTTTCTACCTCTTTGCCTGCCGTAACTTCCATCTTGACCACTTCTTTTCCTTTCATAGTTCTGCTTTTTCTTGTCTTTTCATCTAGTATTTCCTTTTCCTGAAGTACTTTCTTCTTTTCTTCCGACCAATTGAGAATCCAGTTGTTGTATTGGACTGGTTTCTCTCTTGCTCTTTCTAGTTCTTCTTGTTTTCCAAAGGTGATTAGTGCACTTTGCTTCATACTTCCACTTCTTCTTTTTGGTATATATACCACTTTTACTCCTTTCTGCTTTAAGTATTGCAGTAGTAGTGTCTCCGACACCCCTTCTGGGATTCCTTGCAGTTTTGTTAGGTGCCGGTATCTTGCATCTCTCTCTTTGTGGTCTTCTCTCCTAGCTGATATTCTGGCTAATCTGCCATTTGCTAACGGAGCTACCCATAGTAAGTTTGTCTCCGATATTTCTTCGTTCAGTTCTACTACTGCAAGTGCTCTATTCCTGCTGCATTTAATTCATATACTTTGGACATTCCCCATTTTTCTACTTATACTTTCTAGCTCTTGTTTGCTTACTCTTTCTTGTAGGTCCCATATTGTAAGTACTGCTCTTTTCTCTAATGGGCTTTCCTCAACTACTTTTTTGTCCAAAGCTTCCGTTGCTCTTTTTTTTTTGGTTTTTCAGTACTTCCTTTTGTACTTTTTCCTTCATCTGGGATTAGCTTAAACAATCTGTCGTCTTTTCACTCTATTCTACTTATTGCTTCTTTTCTACCATTTTCGCAGTCAAAGTGCAGCTCCACCCATACATTACCTTTTTTAAAGGTTTCCTCTACTTTCGTGATATGCTTGTTGTCCTTCAATATCCACTTTATCATTTTTAATCTTTCTTCTTTCTTTTTACCTGGGACATTGCATACAGGAATTCTTGCGCTTATTGGCATCTGGTCGCTGCATGGTCGATTGCTAGGTGCCCATATACTCTGTTCTAGCGGCGTACCAACTATTTCTAGTTCCCTTGTCTGACTAGCCTTTGGTTCCGTTTGGGCCCTATTCTCTTCTGGTCCTTCTTTTTCTATTTCTTGCATCAGTTCTTCCTTTGAAGTTTCTTTATTTCTTCTGTTTTCCTTGCATCTTCCCTTTGATGTATAATTCTTAGCTTCTTTGTGTTTTTAGCATTATCTTCTTCTGCTTGCTGTTTAGTACTTGTGGCATCTTTTCCTTCTTCCATTGGCACAATCTCACGCTGTCTGTGTACCTTAGTTTTCGTATTCTTGGGACCATTTTCTATCTCTGTAATCTTTAGCGTCATTCCACCTTTTTGTTTTTTCCTGCTTCTTTCTTCATTTTCTATTACGTTCTGTGGCTCTACGTCTTCTGTTCTGTATTTAAAATCTTTGAGTTTACTAGTCTCGTCAACTCTGTTTATTACTTCTCCCAAGATTCTAATTGCTGCTATATCCATTGTATCTGTAGCAAACAAAAGTGCTGTATATCTGTCGGTTCGCATGTATTCGATTTTTGTATTTTCCAATGCTTCGATTAGTTCAGTATTTCCTAGCTGGCCCAAGTAATTTCTTGACCTTTCTAATACTTTCCCAACATATATCCAGATCTTATTTTGTATTTGTCTTTGGCCATTGGTTGTTAACTCTCGCGTAGTTCGCTTGTTCTAGAAGTTTCTAATTTACGTTGTTATAGAATAGGTTTTAATTTTGGTAGAAATTAGTTGAAAAATTAGAACTTAATTAGGAAATTCTGTAATAACTGTATTTAGTAATAGTGATATACAAAATTGATGATAGTAACGCTTAATGATGCTTAGTGACGCTTAGTGACGCTTAATGATGCTTAGTGACGCTTAGTGACGCTTAGTGACGCTTAGTGACGTTTAATGACGCTTAGCAACACTTAACAACGCTTAGTGACACTTAATGACGCTTAGCAATACTTAGCTTAATAGATATATAAACCCACCTTATTTCCTTTTGTTTTAGAGATCTAGGAGATCCAGATATTGTATTTTATCTTTACCTTTATATTTATTATCCTCCTCCCTTATTATTAATAAACTCTTGGGATTTCTAATGAACAGACACCTTGGAATAGCCCTCTTGTTAAATTAATAAACTGTTTATTATCTCTTGTTTTTTTATACTGAACTGCCTTAGAGAAGTGTGTAGTTTCTTACAGACATAAAAGAAACTATACTTCCCTCTTGCACACCTCTTCATGCCCAAAGTAAGGGATCTCAGGAGCCGTGTGATTGTTACTCTATCGGAATTAAAGAAGGCTTCCAGTACTGTAACATTTGGTGCCTTTTGGCGAAAATATTAAAAACAATTGGAAACATTTAATAACAGTTAGAGATTATTTCCATTATGGTATTCTTCTTTAGGAACAGGATATCCAAAGGATATTATTTTTGGAAAAAGAGACAACATAAAAGATTCTCAAAACAAAACTAGCTACAACAAGAGAAACAACAACTTTACCAACAATGGAATGGAATAGTGAAGTCAGTTTCAGCTCTTTTAATGGAAAGCAACCATTCTTTTTCACTTGAAACATGGACAATTATAGTTCAACTTTGCAGCTTAATAGCTAAACTTCTTGTTTAAACAAATTAATACTTTTCTTACCCTCCTAAAATTATTCACAGACTCTTCTTTTTGGATAACTGGATTTGAAATTATTCTAAATTAGAATAATAATGGACATTTTATTTTATTCTTTTTAGAAACACAGTAGTTAATTTAGATACAGAATTTTTGTAAACAATGAATCCAACTCGTGTTGAGTTGAGGCAAAGACTTAAAATATTATTTTACATTTATTGTTATATTTATCGAAAGGAAACCAATTCTAACTAAATTGAGGCAAGGAATGCTTGAACGAATTAATAATTATACTACATAAGACATTATTTGATTTTGAAATAGGCCGAAAACGCCCAAATTAAGAAGTTTACGGCATCACGTGACGTATATGCTATCGCAGAGTGAAGCAACAAATTTTACCTATTTCCTGATTTTTAGTACTCGATATATGCTATAGCAAGACAATTTTTTTTTCTTATGCGCATTTATTTAGTTATACTGATTTATTTATTTACATTAATTTTTTTTTATTTTGTTAATATATTTATGTACAAAAAAAAAAAAAAATCTGATCCTACTCCTAATTACCAAACACGAAAACCCATCCATTTGAAACCCCCATTTTAACTATTAACATTTCCCAAATCCTATACATTTTCTGAATCCTCATTCCAAATCTAATCTAATTTTCAAATCCACTTTTAATCACTCAACCCCCATTCCAACTCTAAATTAAAACCGTCTTCTACACCATTCACATATTTGATTCGTATCTCTAAACCTAACCATAGACCTTTATCCCTTATAACCCACGAAACCAAATCCTATCTCCATTAAATTTACTAATCCTTAAACCGAATTATCTAAAAATCTATTGCTAATACTCCAAATTTTAACCCCGAAACCAATTCTCCATATTAACTCTAACACCTTACCTTCTGTAACCGATGTGATACGATGATGGACCCAATCGCCTCTTTGAAAGAATTCCAAGTTAATTAACCGAGTTCGTAAACGTCTGCTAAATTTGGTCCAACCGCACTGTTGATTAGAACGAAAATGGTCGAATTACCAATCCCGAATCATCAACACTCCGTTTCCAACTTCCGATACTATCTTGAAAACCCTTACCTACCTACAAACCTGTTTCTACCATCAATCCTATTTCTTCTTAATACCAAAACCCAAATTCATCATTACAACCTACCCCTACTTACCTATAATTCAATCCCTAGATTCATATCTACCTACAAATCCGTTTTCGACCTTTGATCAACGATCCTAATTTCAGAAGACTGCAAAACCCGGGGCTTCTTTAACGTCCGATCCAAGACCCTGGAAGAGATACCAAATTCCATCTTACGGTTAAATGTAATGATACCAATGACGATAGAACCCAAGCTCAAGACCCATAGAACCAAACAAGTGCCGACAAAGCCCCCATATAAAAAAAAAAAGAAGAAAACATATCTAACCTACGAAGAAGGACGCATACGAAGAGATCCGGCACCAAGTTCCAGGCCCAGACAAGCAGGATAGGCTTCGATGAAGGCCAACAAAGAATACAAGCCCGGAAAAGAAGACCCAGGTAACACCGAACAATCGCAATTTTCCTGAACAAATCTTCAGCCATCGGTCGAGACATAAAATAGACAAGGCCAACCCGCCGGGAACAAAGCAATCAAAAGGAATACCAGACAACAACCACAGAAATTATATTTACGAGAATCTCTGGCAATTCGACAATGTAGCACTACCAAAGTAACAAGACACAGACCCAAGACCTCGTAAAGAAAGACAATGATACTGAAAGTTCCACCGGCTAAAAGGAACGATCAGTAGCACAACCTGGAACAGCGAAAGATAATATTAACGGAAATATTAAAGACAATTAAAAAAAAAAAATTTTTTTGACATAGAACCGGAAATAAGATTAATTAAAGCAGCAAGCCCCAAACGAAGATTTAGAACTCAGCACACAAACGGCAAGACCTACCCACACCTACGAGAATCAGACCAAGACCCATGAGCCGGAACACAAGACTAAATGGCTACTTCGAACCCACAGAGACCTAGTGAGAAATTAAAATAACGGCACAATCTACGACCACCAAAATACCAACGAATTAAAACCTAAAGAAAGACGGGCTACCTGGCTGAAAATTTCGAAACGCAATAAAGTCGAACCACATAAAGGAAGAATTATTAAAAATGGCACCTACTACAGCAATGAAGACCTATGTTAACGGGGAAATCACAATCGCAAGACCTTCGAAGATTGTAACGACGAGAAACGACGACTCCGAAACGAATATGGCAAAGACACTTACAACGGCAAAAACCTACGAGTGCACCTTAATGTCGACTCCAAGGACTCCAAGAATTAGCGACGACTCCAGGAACGATGACGGTTATAAGATCGGTGCCCTATAGAAGAGAAAGAAGTTAACATGTGTTAACCGGAAAATTTTGTAATTTAATATAATACATGATTTTCCGGTATAACGTAGTAATTACACTATTGCTATGATCATGATGTATTACTGTACTATAAGTCGTGATAGAAACTAAGGACGGAACTGCGAAAAATCTATACGTAATATGACTACTCAAGCTACTTACTTCGGAGCTACACGAAGTATGTCGGAAAAGACAACAATAGACAAAGACTTTATTTTTTTTAAAATTTTTAGACACAGATATGAATTTTATAATTAGATATTACATATTTTTTTGTTTTAGATTTTACAAAATTTATTAGATTTAGGAACTCACGGAGTTCGTTCTTAAAGGGGAGAGAAATGTTATAGAATAGGTTTTAATTTTGGTAGAAATTAGTTGAAAAATTAGAACTTAATTAGGAAATTCTGTAATAACTGTATTTAGTAATAGTGATATACAAAATTGATGCATAGTAATGCTTAATGACGCTTAGTGACGCTTAGTGACGCTTAATGACGCTTAGTGACGCTTAGTGACGCTTAGTGACACTTAGTGACATTTAATGACGCTTAGCAACGCTTAACAATACTTAGTGACGCTTAACGACGCTTAGCGACACTTAGCTCAATAGATATATAAACCCACCTTATTTCCCTTTGTTTTAGAGATCTAGGAGATCCAGACATTGTATTTTATCTTTACCTTTATATTTATTATCCTCCTCCCTTATTATTAATAAACTCTTGGGATTTCTAAGGAACAGACACCTTGGAATAGCCCTCTTGTTAAATTAATAAACTGTCTATTATCTCTTGTTCTTTTATACCGAACTGCCATAGAGAAGTGTGTAGTTTCTTACAGACATAAAAGAAACTATACTTCCCTCTTGCACACCGCTTCACGCCCAAAGTAAGGGATCTCAGTAGTCTTGTTATTGTTACTCTATCGGAATTAAAGAAGGCTTCCGGTACTATAACAACGTGTTCCTGTATTTTACACATTAATTTGCACGTGTTTGTTTGTACAATGCACATGTATTTTGTCTGATGTACATATCTGCTCCTTTGTTTGTTCATCACGTTTGTATGTGTAACTTGACTGATCTGCAGAAACGCGATTGTGGGTTGCCCCCTTTTTTGACTTTGCAAGCAAATTTTTGGAGAGATTTTGGTGTTTTTTTAATACAGTACACTCACCCGACACTTGTTTTCCTGTTTCTTTTAGAACCTAATGTGTCTGCTGGAGCTCTTTCTTTTTTCTTAGTGCTTCCGGATGTGTTTTTTAGTGCACTTTAGCACTTTTCCACAGTTTTGTTTTCTGGAATTTTTGGTTGAGGGATCTGCAAGAGAGAGTTATGATGAAAGGTGGTTTGCTTACATTTTTGTTTTTTGTTTGTTTTCTTTTTTTTTTACTTATTTTTTTTCTTTATTTTATTTTATTTATCCTTTACTTTTTTCGAAACTTTGCAAGAAAACAACTTGACTTTCTGGCACTTTACAAGAACACCAATTCTAACATCTCTGGTACTTTGCAAGAAGTCACGAATATGAATGAATACGACTTGACTTTCCGGCACTTTACAAGAACACCAATTCTAACATCTCTGGTACTTTGCAAGAAGTCACGAATATGAAAGATTATAATTGAATATAGGCAAATATGAGCGAAATATAATAGTNGTTCCGCAATTTGATTTGATCTTCAAATATTTGAATCAAATATTTGATCAAATTCAAATTCAAATTTGACTATATTTGATTTGATCAAATTCAAATATGGCCAAATTTGATTTGATTTGACAAATATTTGATTTGATTTGAAAATTACTATTAAAAATTCAAATTCAAATCAAATTCAAATTCAAATATTTGAATCAAATCAAATTTAAATCAGGGTCAATTTGATTTGATCAAATTCAAATTGATCTAATATTTGATTTGAATTTGAGGAACACTAATAAAAAATATAATAGTTTATTTTTTTTGTTTTCATTTTTTTTTAATTTTTTTTTGGTTTCGTTTTTTTGGATTTATTATTATTTTTATAATAATATATAATATATGTAATATTTAAAATATAATATATAATAAAAAAATAAAATTTTATATTAAATAGCGAAAACTTGTGAATATTGTATTTTTAATAAATTAAAATAATATAATAATAATAAATAAAAAAATTTATAATTAAATTGCAAAAACTTGCGAAAACTTGCGAAAACCTGTAAAATGTTCAAAAAGCATGATTATGTGAATATAATAATTATTAATTGATATCATATCAGATATATATCGATTAATTTTGATATATATCGATTACTATCGATTACTATTATTATCAATAGTAATTAGCAGGAGTAATGGATATCGATATATATCTTATCGGTTAGTAATCGATATATATCTATATATAAAATTTGCTGATGAAATTAAATAATATTTTTGTTAAGTTTGTTTAATATAATGTTCAAAACAAAAAATTTTATAAAGATATTTTTTCTATTTTTTTAAATCAAGTTATATAAATATTAGGATAATCATCAAACCTCTAAAAAATTGGCTTTTGTATCATTTTGCTTTTTAATTTCTTGAAATGGATAATGAACAGAAAAAGAAAAAGCTAAAAAATTGAAGAATCTAGAGAACTTGAATTAGATGAATTTAATTACTGATCCAGATAAGATTGGCACTATTTTTATATTAGAATTTGGAGCAAAATTACTATAGTTTTTATTATATACTAGAATCTAATGTAGGTCCAATGAAAAATAATTTTTTTATTAAGAGTAGGGTAAACATAGATTATTTTTAATAGTGATTATGTTGAGATCATATGAAATCAGATGATCAACCAATCAAGATTGTAAACAACATGGATTCAACCAATCAGAATTAATCATTTTTGTGTAACTAAAGAAAATTTGAGCCAACTTAGGAAAACTTTACAACATATAGAAGTATAATTTTTTCAAATACTATATTTATTAAAATTTTACTATTATAAAAAGAGTATATTGTACTACATATTATAAAATTTTTGTCTAGTAAATTTTTATTTTCTATATAAATCTTATTGTACCACTAAAATCATATGATAAATGATCTACATTCACTCTACCTTTAAGTTAACAGCTCATATCAATTAATTGAAAGTTGTAGAGCTCACTGAAATGCATTTAATAGTAGTTAGATCATTCAAATCAGCCTAGTGCATGCTAAGATATTGCTAAAAAACAATTGGCTAACTAACTAAAAATTTTATATAGTTAGCCAATCATTTTTTTAGTGATATCTCAGCATATACTAGACCAATTTAAATAATCTAACTACTATTAGATATGTCTCAGTGAGCTCTACAGTTTTCAATTAATTGACATGAGCTATTAACTTAATAAAAAAATTATTTTTTATTGTATTTATATCAGATTCCAGCATACAATAAAAATTTATATTGTACTTATATCCAAAATTTACTATGTTCTAGTATAGTAATAGTGCTGATCTTATCTGGATCATCAATTAAATAACCTTGGGTTGGTACAAATGGGTAACTTGTTAGAGCTTTTTTAAATAAGGTACATTTACTTTATTTTCTAAATATTTGAGTATTTGAATATTAGATATTTAGAAAAAATAATAGTAAAAAAAAACATAAATAGTACAGTCAGTAATTTTTTCATATTTGAATAGTGTCGATCGCACTTCTTATGGTATAGGATCATTAATTAGATGATTCTAGATGTATCAGTTATAGATTAGTTGTCTATGTACAGTTTTTTTTTTACTATTATTAAAAAATAAACCAAGGTTAGGCAAAGATTATAGAATATCTAATAGTGTAGTACTAGTTGTTGTAAATTGGTTGCTTATGTACAGTTTTTTAACTATTACTAAAAAATAAACCATAAAAGAAAGATTATAGAATGTCTAACAGTGTACTAGTAATAAGCAGATTTAAAATAAAAGCAATTATAAAATGCTTGTTGGTTACTTTTTGTACTAGAGCACTGATTTTATTTTGTTTAACATATAGTACACACTGAGGCTGCTCTACTAATATAAAGATAAATATTAACCATTTAATATTTATATTAGTCTGGATTTTATATTTTGAATATTATAATAAGTTAACTTTGTTTATTTTTATTCTTGTTGAAGGTTGTTAAAAGATTGATTCGAGTTTAATAAATATAAACATATAAGCTCAATTCAAGTAAGGAAAGATCAATTCCAATAAAGTATAAAAATAGAAAAAAATATCAATTCAGGTATTATAAATTAAAAAATTTAGGATTTTTTCTTGCAGCACTTATTTATTATTAACAATATTTTTATAAGTAAAGTTTTTAAATTACAAAAATTACCATTATAAAGATTAAATACTAGTTAGAATTAGAATAAATACAATATTAATAATATCTTATTAAATATTTGGAAACTTGTATATAAGATCTTGAATTATCAAGTTCTTAAAATTTTAAAATTTTATAATACTAGTATAATAAAATCTTAAATTTTATTTAAAATATTATAATATATCTCTAAAATGCTCTAATATTTCATTGTATTAGTCTAGATATACTTTACAAAAAAGTATGGCTCATATATACATAAAAAAAATACTATAGTTACAATTCCTCTAAAATAATATCATCTATCCCTTAAACCATCTAGCAGGCAAATTTGCCTGCTAAAATGATTTTTAAAAGTTTTTTTGAGTTTTCTTAAAATTTTTTTAAGCTTGACCCCCCTATTTATTGAATAAAATTAAAGATATTTCTTTTATAAATAATATATTTAAATTTTATTATTCTATCTTTAATTTTGATCAAGATATTACATTTTTTACAAAACTTATTTTTTAATTTTACTATTAAAATTTTAAAAAGTTTCTTAAAATTTTATATGTTCCGAAAAGAAATTTTATAGTTTCTACTAAGTAAAGTCTAAATTTTGCTTAATAAATTATAAAAGTTAAAATAATAAAAGTAGTATAATTTTAAATTGTCTACAACTTTGGATTAAGGTAATAGGGGTTAAATCTTAAATTTTTATTAAGTAAAACTAAAAAAAAAAGGAAAAAATTTTTAAAATTAAAATTTTTTTAAAAAATTATAAAATTTTCTTTTATAAGCAACCTCAAATTTTTTATAAATATTAAATAAATAAAATGAAGTTTTAAATAGTATATAATTATAGTTTTTATTTAAAAAAAATTATAAAATATTTTTATTTTTAAAAAAAATAGATCAGATATGAATTTATAAAATTTAAGCAGACAAATTTGCTTGTTTATCTGGACGGTTTAAGGGATAAATAAATTCCAGAGATTATTCATTATTTCTACAAGCCTATTTTCTAAATAAGACCTGAGTACTGTAAGCAATAATAAACAATATATATCTCAAAATTCGGTATACTGGTATGTTTCAACTTTAAAATCTGAAATAAAAAATATATAAACTATTAAAAAAGAGTTGCAATAAAAAATAGTCATTAAATCATATACACCAAATTGGAAGTGATTATACTAGAAAATGTGGTAAAGTGGCAGACATGTGAATACTAATTGTTGGCTAGAAAAGGGATATACAGTACAAAACCAAACTAGCTATATAAATAGAAATATAGTAGGTTCTAGTAGGTTTAGATTATGGATAAAATAGTTCAAATTCAGTATTTAGTAGATAGTATAAAGATTGTAAGCAATGATATTGTAATGATCAATATACACTCAATAAAGACCAGAGGCATAATCTCATCTTTTAAAAAAAAAAGGTCATTAAGCCTTTATTATTCATTCTACAAATAAAGATTCAAACTTTCTATAAATACAAAATATAAAGAGATGCATAGCAGTAGAAATCATAGCAATAGGAATGCATATGTAGCAAGGCAAAGACATTTACCAAGTTATAAAAAAAATAGTTGTAAAAGTGTAGAAATTTAACTAACCAATAATTATAAAGAGAAACCTTACTTTTTTTTAGGCCTTAATTACATTGTCAAAACAAATTGATTATAATTGATTTTTTATTGATTATGAAACCTTGGATCATCTTCTTTTCACATATATAGTTATTAGTTGAGGGTAAAAAAATCTTTAGCTAAAAACTGTGACTATAAGCCAATAAAAATTTAGATATCATTCAAGAATCGATCTAGAATACAAAATGTGATCTACCCAAATTTGGGGGTCGTCTAAAGCCAGGTGCGTTCACGTGATAGAAAGCCAATCAAATTGTAAAATTTGATCTTTACGGATCAGCCTGACGAGACAAAAACAAAAAAAAAAGTGAAAAACGCTGAAAATACAAAAACGAGTGTCTAAACCTGTCTAGGTGCATTAATAAAAAATGTTGGGAAGACAATTTTCCTTATAAGACAAGTCCTAAACCTAACCCCTAACTAACCCTTACCCTAATTTTAATTAAATAATCAAAAACATATAAACGCACCTGGCTTTAGCTGTCCCCCAAATTTGGAAATATCCCTGACTGTATGGTGCCCACAGCTTTAACTCTCCGTAAAAAATAGCTTTACAAAAAATACTACTCCTCTTTTAAAAATTTATAAAATGTAAAACTAATTCACAAGTTTTGTTCTTTATGTCCTAAAAAATAAAACTTGTTTCAATTTAAAGCTAAACTGGTAGAGCAGTAGCCTTTTAAAAATTGACAATTTATTAATAAATTGTAAAAATGTGAACGTATATGTTTTTAATTTAACCCAATCAGAATGCAGCATTTTGGTTACATGACACTAATTTTGGGCTGCCAAAAAATTTTGACCTCAAAAAAAAAATTCTCTCTCTAAAAAAAAATAAAAAAAAAACAAAAACGGAAAAACAAAAAAACAAAATATACACAAATATACACAACTATTTATTATTTATTATTCACTATTTAACAAAAAAGTAAATTAAGTTTCTCTTTTAAAATAAATTTCTTTTTAAATAAAAAGTAAAAGCACTCTCTAAAAAAAAAAAAAAAAAAAAAGCCAATCGCGCATTTTGATTGGATATACTTATATCACATGACTTTTTGCCAAAAGTTAGGGTGTCCAGGATTATGATCCGGTAAATGCCAAATTATGCATCCGGTAAATTGCAAATTATGCGAATTATGCGGACCCCAGGATTAAAGTTAAAAAAAATTTGCTGACCAACCAAATTTCAAGATCTTCAGTAATGCAAGACAAATTTTATAACCGTCTATGAAACTGTTTTTACGTGTTATAAAATTTTATTATATAAATAATATTTTCGAACTCTAACCTTATTGCAAGATTTTATTCCTAATCTAAAAGCACGAAATTTTACTAGAAATTTTTTTGTGTTCTAATTTTGCCCGTGGTATGTACTAAAATTATCTGCAACTTACAGTGTACAACCAATAGTGTGTATAATCAATAATTGTTACTATATTCGAGGTGTTATGAATATCAGTATGTGATTTTAGTATGATTTTATCAAACCTTACCATAGAGCTTGCTTAATTATCACGCCTCATAGAATTTAGGGTACTCTACCAGAAATTATGATAATTCCAGCCGGGTTTTTTAGAGAGTAATGGAACGGTTTGATAAAATCTTAATTTTAAAGTGTAGATACTATGATAGTTTAGTCAGCATTATTCACATTATCCTACTCGGGATTAGCCAGCGTTAGAGTATAATATAGGCCGACTTGATAATACACTCTTTAATTTAATCTGTGTAACGACAATTGGCCAATAGAAATTCCTTTATACGAGAGAAAGGATAAATTATGCGAGATTATGCGAGTTTCTTTAAATTATGCGAAATCGCATATTTTATGCGCTATAAGGTGAATTATGCGAATATTATGCCGGATCATAATCCTGGACACTCTACCAAAGTGAACAAAATCACGTGATTGGAGGTTTAAAGCCGCGGGCTCCATAGTAAATATAATAAACCAAAGAAGTTGGTTTAACTTCTACAAAACACAACTCATTTCCAACTCGTCAACTCATTTCTAACGTATAATTCATCCTCCAACTAATCTTCTAGCTTATGTTGATAGCCTTGATTAGTTAGAAAGGCGATGAATCGTATGAAGATCTTAATTACATCTTCGAAAACATCACCTAGGTTGGACCCGATAAACTGATTGGCAAAATGGGTTACAAGATTCGGAAGATCTTAGAAGATCTTAACATGTACATCAACAATTGTATTATATATGATCATGTGATGCAAGACCGATGGAACATCAAATATAAATCATGTTAATTCATTCATACTTAACCAAATATTTTGTTGCTATAATAGCTCATAAATTTGTAACATGATAGAATTTTTTACAGTAAATTACAGTAAATCAAAATAGAAATTACGACAATTCAATAGAATCCAACTCATGGTTAGCTAATAAAGTTAAGGCTGGTGTTAGAGTGAATCTAAGAATGCTCGTTCTTTGTTACAACTGATGAGTAAACTTGGGTAAAACAATTCTTTAACTAAGACATGAGAATTGCTACGTATCAAGTATAATAATTTCATTAATTTTACACTAATGCATTTACCGCAATAAGCAGTAACAAATCAAAAAAATTTACCCTGTTTCGCTATGGAACTATCTACAACAAATTCTATCCTAATATTTTGATACATCAATTTAATTTATTTAGCATTTGCCCGACGCGTTTCTTGTTATAATAAATAATACGCTCAACCCATATTCCCGTGCATAAACCATTTTTAAACTATCACAATTTATTTCAAAAATTTCTGCACAAATTCTGCAATTCAGATAAACTTTATTGTTACGAACATACAATTTAATTTGTGACGACCATTAGTATCTTTTATAAACATTTTTTATGACAAGAAATTTAAGTGCCATTTATGGTCTCAAGATATACCGCTGAAGAATGATACTTTTTCAATGGAAGCTTTTATTTAATTTTGCTATTCATGAAGACTTTGAATTTTCTAATTTTTAAATATTTCAAAAATAATTTTAGCTATAGTACATTCATACATATTTTGTTAAGTTATTTCTGTTACATAATATATCAGTAATCAAATATGCATTAGTAGTCTAAATTTTTTCAGACATTGTGACATTTCAAAATTTAATAAGTCTAAAAATATAATTATGCTACTTTATAGATTTACAAAATCAAAATAAACTAAACATGTCCCTAGTTTAAGCACAATTATATCTCGTGCAATAGCTTTTTTTCTTTTGATTAAGAACAGTCGAATATCACATACATCTCACATAGTTTTTCACTTTGCTCCAGACTAATTGTATTAGCAAAAGACATGATCAAAGTTTAGTTTATTAAAAAGATAATAACAAAGAAAATTTGATAGTTGAAGTAAAATAGAATATATAAATATAACAAAATTTTCATATACAACAATACAAAAAAAATTAAGCTGTTCATGGAAAAACACGGATAAACAATTGCGGAAAGATTTTTTTCATACTTAAAATAGATAATTACTCAAATAAAAATTCTCATGACTATATAAATCTAAACTATGAACAGTAAACATCATGAAGATTAGTATAGATATGCCGCTAACTATTTATAATAAGTTCTATATTAGCATCTCTGAGAATTATTTCTAACGGTAATATTGTAAGAATGTCCTTGGTACCTGCAGTGATAATACCATTTAGACTAACAGAGCATAAATTTTCATAAAAGTATGCAGGACCTCCACTATCACCTCCTTCAGCCAGCGTGTCTGTGATGATCAAATCAGTTGCAAAGGCTACCTCATTTATATAGATCCCATTGAAACCTTTTACATATCCACAAGTAGCATGTGATTCGTGACCAGATTTACATAAATGAACGCCATGACTAGATACTTGTGTAGTATCATGTATAAGTAATTCTTTACATATATTAGAATCTGTATTTCTTACTATCGGTCTTGCTTTTATTGGTTTAGGAGCTATACCTCTAAAATTGACTAAACCATGACCATAATTTTTTATACTATATTTTGTCATTCGTCAATTAAAACAGTCGTGGGTTTCGGAGCCTATAGAAAATAAAAAAAATAATTGTAAGATTCTCATGATAACAATGACCTGTGGTTACAACGTAAATAGAATCACTTGAATCATTTGAATTACTTAAATCCTTTGCAAAAAAACCAGAACATAAAATGCGTTCTTTTGTAATTAGACCATCTCCACAAAGGACTTCTGTTACATAGGTCTGCCGTTTATAGTGGTCTGCCGTTTCATAGTAGGTGAGTCATCAGAAGGTTGATAAATTATATTGCTTGGTGGCATTTATAATCTCCTTATTTTATCATCAACCTCATTTTGTTCTAAATATATGGCAATATTATTAAGACTTATATCAACGTAAAATAAATATCAACTGCATTTTTATCTATAGATAATTGTTTAATTTAATCAATCACGATTCTTAATTGTTGTAACGAATTATTTGCTGGTTTAAAGATTAATAAATCTATATATGGCTTTATCTCGGGTAAGGATGAAATGTTAGGGACTTTGCTAGGATCTATTGTATTAATAAATACATTGTTGGCATTTACATCATAATCACTGATCAGATTACTAATAGCCAAAATTACTTTATATTCTCGGGTAGAAAAATAATTTGATACTTACATATCTATAACAAAATATTTACAATAAATCATGATAGAAGTCATGACTGTTAATTCATTACAATAGCAAGTAAGTCTTGTAACAAAATTTTTAACAATAGAAATCATGACTGTTATTCTAATGCAAACTAACAACTTCATGTGTATTCTGACAGAAATTATGACCGTAATTTCAATACAAACTGACTCAAATACATGCTGTAATAGCAAATAAATTTTACAATAAATCCTTAATTTCAATACAAACTAACTCGACTATATATTGCGTTTACCACAATAGTTTATAACAAAAATTTTTACAGTATATTCTGATAGAATTTATGTCCATATTTCCAATACAAACTAACTAAGCCTTAACCATATACTGTCTGTCGCCAGTAAGTTTGGTAACAAAATTTTTTACAGTAAACATGATAAAAATTTCAATATAAAAACTAATTCAATCTTAACTGCATAATGTGCACCACAATTGTCAGTAAGTTTGTAAACAAAATTTTTTACAACAAAATTGTTTGCAGTAAATCATAGTACTATAGAATTCACAACTGTAATATCAACACAAATTGCATATCATGATAGCAAGTTTCAAGCAATATTTTCACAATAATACAGAAACTTATAGCTGGTGATATAGTGAAATTATGAGAATTAAAAAAATAATTAAGAATCTTTAAATAAGAGTCTTTAATTCATCTAAGAATGCCCGAACTTTGTTACTTTTGATGTATAAGCTCGAGTAAAATAATTCTTAAGCAAACATGAGAAATTTTTAATTTATACGAATACATCAATCGTAATAAGTAGTAATAACTAAAAAGAAAAAAACTTACACTAATTTGCTATAGAACTACCTACACTAAATTCTGTCCTAATATTTTGATACACAAAAATTAACTATATTTCACAGAATAAATATTTACAAATGAAGAATGACCTTTGTTTAGTAATGGATAATAATTATGTGTTTACTAGTGATACGGGCCGATGGAAAATTATAGGCCAGGGTTGATCCAAAAAAATATCTGGCCGGCTGACCGGGCCGACCTTTTTGTTAGAAACAATTTTTCTGATCAGAATTAGTCTCTATATCTATTTCAAATGACCTTGTCAAAATTCTAGTGATACTGAATTATTTAGTGCGTTAGTACTATCTGTTGATTAATTGTCTATGCAACAAACATACCGTAAAACGTAATACAAGATGCCTCTTAATCTATACTTCCCTTGATTTGTACCGGTCATATTTCATGGTTTATTGTAAAAGACCCGAGCACCAATCAATGACCATTTAATAGTACAAGTTTTTTTCCTAATGGATTAATATACACTCTTCACGTAATACCCTCCACATAATATACCTTCTTTCGCACAATATACCAGAGTATTTTCCATTGCATTTTACAGTACCAAAATATTTCCGTTACGCCAATTTATCATTTTAATTGGCCAGCTAATGAATATCTTCATTGTTGTAAACTACTAGTCGACTTTTAGTCAATTTCTTTGTCTTAAATATCTTTATAAGAAAATCGATTCTAAAATTTCTTTAATCGATCTGCCCAGCCCACAAAGGTCCCCGACCGTTGGGATGGAGTCAGCCCATATACTAGTGTTTACAATCAAATACCGATAGGTCATAATCCCGGCAAAAAAATCCCGACAATTAAAAATACCGACAATCAAAAAAAATTTTCCTTGAACAATTTTATATATAATCGCTTAAGCCTTACCCTAACCTAGGGCTCACCCTAACTCTAACCTATGCACTCACCTCACCCTAACCTAACTAGGTTGGGTAATGTTGGGTACCATTTGGTTGAATCGTTAATAGGGACGATCCGCCACATTATCCTTCAGATTTAAAATCGCGATTTTTTCGATTGGTTTAAAATAACATGCAGTCTATAATCAAAGTAGTTCTTGTTTTACTAATCAAAGTACATTAATAGAAGTACGAGTTTATAAACATTTTAAACAATCAACTTTCTTTAGGAAAATTAATAATTGATTCTTAATTGCACCATTTACCCCGTTGAATATTTCATTAAATCTCATTGGTCAAATTTAAGCACCTGATAATTATTTTCCTGTATTGTGATTGACTTGTTCAATTTCGAGGGACAGCTGACCGAGAGGAGGATGACTTCTAAATTCACTTTGAACGGCCTAAAAATGATTTTGAGATCACTAAAATTGTTTTGAGAGCATTACTGCGTTTTTCAAATTATTGCGGTCATACATCACACCGGCATTCAGAAATCTAAAAAAATCACATTAATTTTAAAAGCCAGTAAATTTTTTTTAAGAAACTAAAATTCTGGAAGTGTTGAACGAAACCGACACAGTATTAGAAAGCTTTAATAATAAACTATTCACAGCATAAAGATAAACTTTTTTTTTTTGCTGCAGTTTTAAAATTAGGATAAATCTATGCGTCGCTACTTGCGATGTGCTTATACATCGCCTTTCTATCTGATTGGTTAAATGATCATCATTACATAATAAATACATCGCATAAATAAATAAACCGGGTTTTTGGTTAGTTAGGGTTAGGGTTGGGTTAGGTTAGGTAGAGTTAGGGGTGAGATTGTTTTTACACTAAAATTTTGCAAGGAATTTTTTTTTTGTTAGAGAGCAAAGAATAGTTTCATATGTGAAATTTTAAGTTATAGGTAACTTTGTTAAAATGACTGATCGTCCTGATTGTGCTACGTTATATCTGATCTTGAAATTTTTATTGGTCAATCATTAAGAGGCGACGTTAGGGTGGGGCCTCAACAAACATTAGTTAGGGTAATATATGAAGATCATTAATTTCGGATTTTTTATAGGCCATATATTTAAATATTAAATTAAATTACATTTATTAGCATAACTATTAAACAAAAGTATATATAATTTTTTTTAACTTGAAGCTCTCAACTAGCTCTACATGGTAATAGAGCTATTTTTCAAATAATTTTTTAAAAAAATTTCGTAAAAATCAATTAATTTTTTAACGTTTAATATTGAAAAAAGTAGCTCTATTAACACGTAGAGTTAGTTGAGAGCTTCAAGTTAAAAAAAAATTATATACACTTTCATTAGATATTTGTGCTAATAAATGTAAATTTAATTTTATAATTATTTTGATTAGCGATAATATCGAAATTTAACCATTAATAAATCCGAAATTAATGTTCTTCATATATTACCCCCAACTATGTTTGATTTTATTAGTTGAGGCCCCACCCTAAGGCGACGTATAAGCACAACGCAGGGATGCGACGCATATTTAACTCCTTAAAATTATTGGACCTGTTTTTTTTTGCAAGAAAGGCTTTTTGATTGTATTAACAAAATAGTCCGCAGATCACGAGGCAGTTAGTTGAAAATAGAGATGTCGATCACTCAAATTTCATCTAAAAATTTACCCCTGATTTGTGTGACAAGTCGTGTGACTGATAAACGGGATTCGGTTCATACATCAAAACAAAATCAGAAATGACCTTAAAATTATTTGAACAACTTTCTCAAGACTTTACACAACTACTAGAAAGTAAATTTGATTACAATGTAGTAATTGAAGTTGGAGAACGACCGAATATTCAACTTTTTGAAGGGCATTCAGTTGTCTTATACCAACGTTCATTATACTTTCGTCAAAAACTTATAGATGCGATTAAAAAAGAGAATATTATTGAAATTAAATTACCTAATATTTCTGGCAAGTCATTTAATATTATTATCAAGTAAGTCTTAATACGGTAATATAAAATGTATAATATAGTATTGTAATAATTAAATTTTTATAAATTTATTAATACTTATTGTAATAGATATATCTATGGCGGTACAGTTTCTTTAGAGAATCTTGAAGCTCCGGCTATATTTGATTTATTAATCGCTACCAATGAGCTTAAGATTACAGAATTTGCAGAATACCTTCAGTCTCATCTTATTAACAAACATGCATCATGGATTCGGTTAAATATTTCACGTGTTTATCAAGCTAGTTTTCTTAACGAAAAATTTGAACCTTTACAACAATTTTGCATTAATATTCTTGCTAAATATCCAAACATAATTTTTAATTCTGATAATTTCACCACACTCCAAGAGAATGCTTTAATCGCACTTTTAAAGAATGATGATTTAAAAATGGAAGAATCAGAAATCTGGGATAAAGTTATTTTATGGGGAAAAGCAAAAACACCTAGTTTATCATTTAACCTTAATTCATGGACTGACGAAAGTTTTAAGTCATTAAAAGCTACTCTTCAACATTGCCTTCCTCATATTAGGTACTTTCAAATTTCTAGTAAAGATGCCTTAAAGAAAATTAGACCTTATCGAAACATTCTTGAAGAAAACGTATGGGACGATATTGTCGCAAGGTTTTTAGATCCAGATGTATCTATTACTTCTCGAATTTTATCTCCTCGCAAAAAAGAAACGGTTCAATGTGTTCCTAGAAAAGTATTCGTTATTAAACCATCCTCCTCCATAATTACACTACAACATGCAGCGGAGATTTCATCATGGATTGATCGAAGTTCGACAATTTATGATATTACAGAAATTCCTTACGAGTTTAAACTTTTATATAGAGGCAGTAGGGATGGGTTCTCTGGCGAAGCTTTTCATAAATTATGTGATAATATACCCGGTACTGTGGTTGTTGCGAAGGTTAATAGTACAAATGAAATTCTTGGTGGTTATAATCCTCATATTTGGAAAGTTTCTAATTCTTTAGAATATGCAACAACAGTTGATAGCTTTATTTTCTCTTTAAAAAATGAAGATATGAATCAATCTATTCTTAGTCGTGTATATAATTCATCAAGGTCAATCGTGTATGAAGGTAAATTACGAGGCCCATGGTTTGGTGGTGGTGACTTTGGAATGGGAGATGGTTTGATTAATCCTAAAAAATGGTGCTGTCGTAAACAATCATATAGTAAACCAATAGCCAAAACAATCGGGTGGTTTATTATTGATGAGTATGAAGTATTTCAAATTTGTTATTAGATTATTAGTTTATAGGATTAAATAAACTAATGTGCAGTAGATATATTTGCTGAAGTCCCAATGTTCGAAATTTCAAGTTTAAATCCCATGAGAATAATATAATAAATCAAAATGTTCACCAATTATTAACGTGTGTTTTCTAAAATTTGATTATTCAGCGGTAAATACCTATTACTCAAACCTATCTGGGGATATTTCCTTGGAGTCGATTTTTCTAATAATCGAAATAGCACGCAACTGTTATGACGTAATTTTAGCTTTTCTTTAACATTATAGATAGTACGAATAGTATATTAGATTTGCTCAAGTATCGCTTTACTACAAATAAACACTAATTTTCGATTAAAATTTTAGTTGCCCCAGAATTTACGATAACAGCTGTAATATGTTGTTTTGAAATTAAACGCCTGAAATTCACATCACCACTTTTTAAGTAGTGTCAAAAAATAAATATTCGCATATTTTATAGTAGTATTGTCCTTTCTTTGTATCGACATATCAGCATGTTTATTCATTCTTGAATTATTAATTATTTGGTAATCTCATTAAGCATGATACACCAATCTGATACATTTGAATTAAAATATAATTATCTAAAATTTTACATATTAACTTGCAATTAAATAAATATATTTAATATTTGAGCATTTATAGAACATATTTATAAAAAAAATCCAATTAATTTTTGCTTACATATTGTTTAAAAAAATCTCAGTTGGTTAATTTTTTAAAAAAAAAATTAAAAAATTAAAAATGTTTTATATATTTATAAATTAACCAATCAAAATTAAGTATTTTTTTGTGCTACTACGCAAGTGCCTTGGTGTAACCTTAGTTTATAAACCTGCAAAATTTCAACTATGATTATTATGTAGAAAAAAAAGTTATACTAAAAAAAAAATTAGCTATTGAAATTAGTTTACTATATAAAAATTAGTAATTTTATATAGTAAATTTAATAATACTTATATATAAAAAAGTTAGCAATTATAATTTTTTTTTAGAATTTACAATTTATATATATATATATATATAATAAACCTCTAAATTTATATTTTATATTTATATCATTTAAAAATATATTAATTATTGATTTTATAAACTTGCTATAGAAGTATATTTTATATAAAAAAATCGCTATATTTTGTATATTTACAAGTATTTATTTATAAATTATACTAATAAATTTTTTTTTAAATTTTAAAAAAAATTTATCCTATATATAAAATAATATAAAGAACATTTTTAAATCATAAAAAAAGATAATTTGCATAATAAAAAAAAACGCTATAAATTAAAAACTACATAATTTAAATATTTTTTTTAAATTTGTAAATTGATAAGAAAAAATATTTAATTACTATATAATAAATTAAGTTTTATAACCTAATATTTTAGTATATATAATCCGAATAGTATAGTTTAAAATAACATTTATTAGATTTAATGTTATTAATAAGCTTTTTAATTTATTGCATAAAATGTGATGTATCAGAAGTGATGATACGACCTATATTCAATCAAACCAATAAATTATACAACGTATGGCTATTAGCGATAGTATATAAGGCTAAATCATCGCTATCTCCACTTTTATATTATAAAGGTTTATTTCTGCTCTTAAAAAAATTTATCAAACGATAGCTGTACAAAAATATGTGCAGCGAGCAACTAAAAATTAGAATTAACATCCTGCACATATACATTATTATTGTACATAAAATATCATGTCAAATAAAAAAAAAACAGACAGACAATAATCCATTTACAGGATTGTCATATTTTCTCGATGACAATAATCATGTTATTAACTTCAAAACAAGTCATTTTATCATCGCATAATTCACAAAAATTTTTAGATAGTATTATCGAAAAGCTATGTAATTAGTATAATAAAGAAGTCGGAAATTATATTCAAAAGGTAGATGAAGAATTTTTTAGATAGTAAAAGAATAGTTTCAGGTGGACATTGGGAATGCACACAATTACGTACACCACCATTAAGTATAATATAGACATTGTATTGTGAATTATCTTTAATATTTAAGAAAAATAGCTTATTAGTATTATTATAAACTGTATTGAAATATGTAGTAAATTAGATAGGTTTGAGGTCTTAATTATAATAAAATTTTTTGTAATTAATATGTTTATATTAGTTGTAAAAAAAGAAGATAAAATGAGCTAAATTGATTGCAATTTGAAATTATCAAAAGAATAATATAAATAAGAAAATAACTATTTGCACACAGTGTGTTTATACACAGTTATTTGTGTAACAAATAAATTAAACCAATTTTTAATATAAACAAAATTAAATTTTGATTTATATTAGGGTTAGGTAAAGACCTGGGATGGGTTAGGGCTTATTTTATACTAAAATTTTGCAAGGAATTTTTTTCTTAGTCGTTAAAATAAAGTTTCATAAGCAAAATTTAAAGATAGAATTAAATTTTAATATTTTGCTTTGTTTTTGTTGTACAAAAATTGATCTGCGGCTTGCATTTTTCTATTATATTTTGTGTAACTGTGTTTAAACACACTGTGTACAAATAGAAATTCTCTATAAATAAATATTTTTTGAAATTTAGTTTTATAAAAAACAGCAGTAAACCTAGATATGTAAAGTATATTTGAATACAAATAGTATAGGATTAGAAATATAATATTTGCATTAAAGTAAATAAAATCTGTAAAAAATTTTAGTTTAAAAGACTATTTGTTGTAATACAATAAGTTATAAAATTAATTAAAAAGATATTATATTTATAATTATAATTCTAAATTGAGATTCTTATTATCTCTATTTATTTTCACTTTTTCTTATCTATCTTTGAATTGTTAATTCCAGATTATATATTTAATATTATGCTTAATCTTTCTTATAATATGTACAATCAGTTTGCATAATCATTAGAGCAAATCTACTTAATAAAAATACTGGAATTAGTATATAAGAGCCTAACAATAAAACAAGAAAAAACAATAAAAACATAAAAATGCAGAAAAAGAAAAACAAATACTTACTCTATAATCCCATTTTTGCTTTATCTACAATATGCAATATATGAATGCTTAACAGAAAATTGTCTAGGAAAAAATTCATTAGTTATGTATTAGTAAAAAAAAAAGCAATAATTAGTCATATACATATTATTTTGCAACAATCACTTTATTCACACACATTAGTCATGTATTATATATAAAAAAAAAAAAAGCAATAATTAGTCAAATACATATTGTTTTGCAACAATTACTTTATTTTATACACATTTATTTAATAATAAGTTTATTTTAATAACAACTATTTCACTGATAGCACATTTCACTGACAAGTTTATTAAAAACTTCACTAACCTTAATTTTATTTCTAAATCTTACCCTACCAGCAATGACTATAATTACTTTTCAGTAAAATGACTGTTGATAAAATAATAGTTGGTAAAATAATTGTTAGTGAAATGAATAAAACCATAATCATTTAATCTAAATATAATTGGCTAATTATATAGAATAGAATCTTAGTTACTACAGTGCAGAACAGAAAAACGCATTTACTTTTTACTAATAAAAAATTTCAAATTATTATAACTTTTTTAAAACAAATTAAATCAAAAAATCCTCTGACAAATTAATAGATTTTTAACTAAACTACATTTCTGTCAGAGGATTTTTTATTATTTTTTGATTTAAAGAAATTATTAAAAGTTAAAGTTTATAATGATTTAAAAAATTGGTGTTTTATATAAAAAACGATATATGTTTTATTAACCAATTAGAATCAATTTACAAAATTAGCCAATTATAATTGATTATATAAGCTTCAAAAATTGGACCTTATATATATAGAGTGGATGTTTTATGCTGTTCTGCATTGTATGTATAATTAAATTAATCAATTTAAAATATTTAATAAAAATTTGGTATTGCAAATTCTATTAAGTAATGGGCCTTTTTGCTAGTATATATTATTGTGCATGTACATGTATTGTAAAAAATTAAAATTGATAACATTTATATATTAGATTATTTTCTTTTAGTATTTTTTTTATAGTTTTATTTTAGTCTTATATACCTACCCTTTTACTCTGTTTATTATTAATTATTCCCCAAACAATATATAGTAAACTCTGGATATAACAAACCTCGTTATAATAACTCTAGATATAATGAACTCAAAAATTTTAAAATTTCTTAATAGTATGGTATAAAAAAGCTATGGTTTTTTAAGAAATATAGTAATTTTTTATAGTGAACCTTTGTTTTTTGTCAGACTTAAGACAGTATAAAAAGAGTTAATTATATTTTAATTAGTTATATGTACTAAAATAAAAATTGTTAAGTAGCTTAGTGGCTTAGAAGTTGGAAAACTGGATGCACTGCAAATTCACAGTAGATACAGTAAAAACAGCAAATACAGAGTACCTATTACAAAAATATTGCAATTATTGCGAAATTGTAGCAAATACTGCAATTTTGCTAAAGATCTCACAAATACATTTTAATGGTTTAAAATGTATAAAGACTTCTAGTTTTAATAAAGTCAAAATAAATAATATAATAAAAAGAAAATACTTATCTTATAAATTCAACCTGCAAGGGAGCTGACAGAAATCAGATGATTTTTTGGTGGGTGGGTGGGTTAGCCAATGTATCAGGTGTAATTCTGGCCAACATTATCAAATTCCGGCCAAAATTATAAAAAATATTTTAATTAAAATTATAAATTTATATATAAATTTAAGAGTATTGCTAACTTGCCCCCCTGGTAATGTAACCCCTATGATTTACCAATCAGGTTACAGGATCTTGTGTAACAAAATAAAGAAATTTTTAAGAAAATTTAGAAAAATTTTAAAAAATTATCAATATCACAAAATTTTATTACAAAAACTAGCTTTGGGCTATTAAATAAAAGATTTTGGCATCTAATTTTGCATATAAATAATCTATCCTCTAACTTAAATAGACCTATACCCTAGCCCTAATCTTTAAAGAATAATTTTTTATATAAAAAAACTTTTATAAAAATAAAGGGTGGTTAAAATTTATAACTTTAACCAGGTGTTAAAATTAGTTAAATTCTAAATTTAATATTAAATAACTTTTGATCTACTGGACCAATTTAGATGATTAACTATCAAAATGATCATCTCAAAGAGAGGATTCTAACAAATCTAAAATCATTTAATTCCAATTACTAGATCATTTTGTCTTCTTATAATTCTTAACTATTTCAATAACAATATACAATATTAATATAGATTATATGCTATTGTTTTCTCTACAAAATTTTAACCATGCATATCCCGACTTTGAATGTATTAAAAAAAGTGATAATTCTAATCTATTATTAAAAAGACTAGATAATTTCCATTGTGCTGCTTCATCATCAGCAGAATGAATTCCATGGCCTGCAAAATTAAAAAAATTTTTCCTTTGACATCGATTTTTTTCAAAATTACTTTAGCGTACAAATTTGTATGCTAAAATTTACGGTTTAAGGGATAATAAATGTTTATGCTGAATTAACATTTTTCTATCCATAAATATGATAAATGATTGCAATTTCTTATTAACAAGTTGGCGGATATTCGATTTGTTTTTTAATGAACGAATTACTTCTTTGGCAGTTAAAGTTTTGTGAGAAATATTTCTGAGCTTTCTATTTCAGGAAATATTTAGAAGTTTCAGAATTTACAGAAAATCGATCTTATACTATCAGTATTAAAGTTTTTCATCAGTACTTTCATTGATATTGAAATTTTCATTAAAAGAATTAGTTCTCTCAAAAAATTGTCATCTTTATCAGTATTAAAACTTTTATTAATGGAGTTATTTCTTTCAAAAAAATGTGCCTGCTCAAAGATATACGCATCATTTTATTATGGGTAATATTTTAAATCAACATCAAAAACGATGCGATTACTGTATTTGCTATTTAATATTCACATAAATTCCAGGCTTTTAAACTATAAAAAAAATATTATAGACAAAACTTTAAAATTCATCAAAATTGAGACCCGAAATTATAAGTTTTTTTTTTAATTTCTTCGGGTGTACACCCGAAGCCGCTGTTGGCAGTCTTTATTAAGGTCATTGGTCTTAGGGACCCTATGGGCCCCCTACATTTTCATTACATGTTCAATTTCTATTTTTAATTTTGTCCTACGAAGTCTATCCTAACCTACTCCTCCTTCCTCTGGTTTCCCTAGCTGAGTCCAGCTGGTCCATCATTCGGTGCGCCCACCTATAGGCTTCTTAGATCAACTTTAAGGAGTTAGTTTACTCCGCCGATATGCTTGTATAGGTCCTTTTTCGTCACTGCCAGGTACTACCTTCTGAATTCAGATCGGATTCTGGTTTTCCTTGTGGCTTTTTCTTTATAGTGGATGGTCCTTATGTTTACGACATTTCTTGTTGGATTTTTCCTTTTCTGGATGCTGCATGACCAATGTGGCTATGTCATGCAACTCTGTTATCGCTGTAGTACCTCGTCCGGAAATGGGAAGAAGTGTGGTTCCTCATCACAGATCCTTGACACTCGTGGTCCCAACACAGCTTTTGTCATCCACTAGACTCGAACCGGCGACCTTGCGAGTGCGACCCCAGAGCGCTAACCACTGCGCTATCCGACCCAGGGTCTGAAATTATAAGTTTTAAAGCTTGAAGTCTAGTTTTATTTTTATTTTTTTTTTGTGTTTTTACAATTGAGACCATTCAGCTTATCATTTATTAATTATTTGAAATTTTTAAAGTGCATTTTATAGTACAAAGATCAGTAAATTACATGTAAGAATTAACTGACTCAGACTAATTTATCTGTGGCCCGAAGTGGCTATAGTAGGACGGCAGTCCTTCATAGTCTTATTTTCCAGGTTTTAACCCGGACTAACCGATCCACTACGCCTCTCAACGGCCTAGTCTCTCAGTAAACACCGCCAGAAGTTCGTGACTTGATCTTCACTACGTCTCGTGACTTCGGTTAAACAAATCGTAGTTCCAAACTAACAAGTTCAAACCCCGAGGGTTTTGGACACCAAGTCTAAGCCTCAATGACCTGCTTGTTCGTAATAGTCCGTCACGACTGCCGTCATTTGACGTCCTGGGTCCCTGGTACCACAGTGTTGCAGTTCCCTTCGAAGTCTAGTTTTTTTAAAGTCACGTTTGCATAAATTTTATATACATTTGCATACTATAAACAATATATTACCCCATATATAGTTGTAACCTCATCAACCATACACGCGTGTCTGCATTTAATAAAAAAATTTTAAAAATTTTGATTTACAGGAAGAATGAATAGCAAATTTAGGAGGCAAGAACAGCAGCCGCCAATATTAATTGCAGTTTATTTAATTTGTAAATATGGTTTAAAATAATGTTTAACGACTTTGAAAAAAGGTTTAATAATCGACCTTTGACACAAATAAATCTATTCCAGGAAAGGGTTTAGTAAGAGCAAAACTTAACTTTTCAAAAGTAAACCCTTCAACTAATCTAAACTCAAAATTTCTAATAATTATGGATAAAAGAACTTTAAGTTCTAAATGAGCCATTTTCATTCCTAAACAAAATCTTGGACCGGCAGCAAAAGGTAAGTATGTACTATTTGATACTTTTGATTTTATTTCCGGATTAAGCCACCGAGATGGATTAAAATATTTAGCATCGTCACCCCAAATTAAAGGATCATGATGGATGCATAAATGGGAATAACCATTGGAGTTCCCTTAAAGATAATTTTTAAATTTAAATTATATGCTAATATTAGTATTAAAATATATCAAATAAATTAAATTAAAAAAAAGTTATTTAGGGAATTACCTTTGGAATAATGTAACCATTCATAATTTCATCTTTCATATTATAATGTAAGAGCATAGGCACTTTAAAATTGAAATAAAATAAAAATGAATAAAAAGAATAAATAGAATAAGAGAATAAATTAAAAGATTAATAAAAATGAATAAATAGAATAAATAGAATAAGTAGAATAAATTAAAAGATAAGAGATATTGAATAATACCAGGTGGTGCGATCCTTAAAATTTCTTTATAAACGCATTCTAAATATTTCAATTGATCAATTTCATCAAAAGTAGGACAATGATTGCAATCAGTAAATATTTCAAATATTTCTTTACGAAGACGTTCCTGCATATTAGGATTTTTTGCTAAATAGTATAGTGCCCAAGATAGTGAAGTACTAGTTGTTTTATGTCCAGCCATGAGGATTGTCATAACCTGTAATTTAAAAATAACAAATTAACAAAAATTATATACGTATAGTAAGTATATTTTAAATAGTTTTTACCATACTAAGTAATTCACTATGTTTTAATTGCTCATTAGCAGGCATTACTTCATTTGTTTGTATCAATAAAGATAAGAAGTCTTTTTCTCGAACAGTTGCATTTTTTTTCTCTGCAATTAATTTCTCTGAAATATTATTAATACTTTTAATAGCATCCCGACGTTTGTTGGCAAAATCAGATGGAATTTTTCTGATGAATGGAATAGTTGACAAGAGGAATTAAGTAAGGTCGAGTAATACTATCCAACTAATGAAAGATATGCTTGAGCTAATTCAGAATCAGTAATAGTAGAATTAAATTCATAATTAAACCCTATTAAATTAAAATTATTATTACAATTATATTTAAAAAAAATATAAAGCGTTCTAGAATCATATAGACTACTACATACCAACAAGACCAATAATATCTAAAGTTGTCTTTGAAATTAGCTCAGTAATCGTAATTCTTTCCTCTTTCTTATTACCAATTTGGTTTATCCAGATATCTTTTAATTTATGACCAGCTTGAACGAATATTGGAAGCATTTCCTTAAAATTAAGAAAATAGAAATAACCAAATATATGGTTTAATTTTTTTTTTTTAATAGATAGAAATAATTGAAAATCGTAAAAAGAATACCTTGACATTGGCAAAGGAGAATGAAGGACTCATCATTTTTCTTTGTCGTTTATGAGCTTCACCTTGAGCAAATGTAATGCTTTCATCAAGAATATCTTTTATCAAAGGTTTGCTTATGTGGTATTTTGGAAATTCGTATCCACGATTTACTATTATTTCTTGTACAAGTTTTTGATCAGGAATCAATAAATAGGGTACATTCAAGACATGAAGTCGAACTATTCCACCATATTGTTTTATTAAGTGAACAAAAGCTTCACCTTGCTTTTTGTTATAAAAGGCATAATGTCCAAAAATGAAACTGTCAACAGGTGAGCTAGGAATTTTACGTAATGGCGATAAATATAAAGGATAAATATAAAGTTGGTATAAAGCGTAGCCAACAAGTGTCAAAATTGCAGCTAAGTAGTAATTCATTTTATAGTACAGAAGGAAAAAGAGTAAATATAAAAGAAATAGTTTGATTTATATACGTGTTCCGTATATTTTATATATTTCATGTGTGATGTACATTATAGGGCTGTTAATCGGTCCATTCGGTCCGTCTTGGTCCAAAGACTGACAGTTAAAAAGTTAGACCGGAATGCGGTCCAGAAATAATTAGGACTGATCAGTATGAGATGATTATAGACTAATTAAATATCACATAAATTGCGATTACTCGTTTCATTACATAAAAGCTACCTCTAAACAAATATTTAAACCTGTCTATAATTATTAGAACTAGCTGATAATAATGTGTACGAATTTTAAAACCAAGCATATGATTTTGTAGATATATTTTTATGCGAGTAAGCTAGCATAATGCAGGCCAATTTATCTTAAACATAGGCATTTTTTTGAAAGTTTCCACCTGCAAAAAATTAATATAAATTATGAACAAGGTCAAGAGTAGAATTGGAACAAAGTTCTAAATATTCCAAATGGAGTAAACTAGGTATAATATTGCTCATTATGCGCATTATGTATAAAAGCATTGAATTGCCTATCACAAAATTAGGACCAAATTTATATTTAGTTATGCTTCCCTCACAATATATATACTTATACGTATACTTGTACTTGCAGTTGTACTTGTACACATGCACTTATACATGCACTTATGCATGTACTATATCCGAGTTAGAAAAAAAAAATTTTTTTTACAAAACGTTAAAAAGGGATCGGGGCTGTTGAAACATGCCTTTTTGCCGCTTTTATGAACACTCCATCCTACAACTATTTATGCCATTAAGCGTGAGCGTTATTTCATGTTTTTGGTTTTGTTTTCGTCGGATTTTTTAGTGGCTTGATGAATTGATAATCATTGATCTTCAAAGAAATAACGAGAAGCCGATTCGAATAAATTGGTTCATTGTTGACCTATTTGTTGCTTGATCTCATCATACGTGATAACCCGGTTTCTTCATACAAGAAGGTCCTAAAATACCGGGTTAGAAATTACGTATCGATATTCGATTTAATCAAGATCACTAAAGCATTAGTTAGCCGGTAGAAAAAAAAATCTATTAATATTGCTCGATCAGCTACTTTAATGGAATAGGCTCGCTACCCAAACATGCTCTAGCATTACATACTCAAACTTCAATATCTATGTCTGAGCCTCTAGTCTAGGATAATTATTTGAACCCGTATCAATCATTCTCCCGACCTTTCAAATGCATAAACTACTAACCACTCGGTTCCCAAATTTCCTAAACTCCAAGGTCCTAAACCACACCTTGCCTACTACATGAGACCACAAAATAAGTAGATATCTAACATACGCCCATATAGCTAAAAAGAGAATCGGGTGTCATCCTGCAGCATCTATTTCAGGTCTTGCATTGCCACTGCAGCCGCAGAGCGTCCTTGCATTGCCACTGCAGCTGCGGAGCCAAGCTATCCACTAATAAGGTCCTTGCACTGCCACTGCAGTTGCGGAGCCTAATTATCCACCAATGATATCCTTGCACTGCCGCTGCTGCCACGGAGCCTAATTATCTACTAATAAGGTCCTTTCACTGCTACTGCAGCAACTGAGCCCAAAAACTGACAACAAATATCTACTGTAGCTATAACCAAAGCTACTAATTACTAATACTTATCAGGCCACTTAAAATGGGGAGCCTTTACCAAGGTGAGTGATAGCAAAACCAAAGATAACTTTCTCTATTCCAAACAAAAACCCTTATAAACTTCATCCTTAACATCCGCATGCCCACAGCCTCCTATTCATACTCCTAGCTCTACTTTAATACTGTATATTCTAATTTATCAATATTCATAGAAACCTAAATTTGCTAAAATCATTTCATCACAATAAAAACAAAAACAAAACCCTGCCTTTAAACAAGAAGCCTCACTAGACTAACTATAAAAGACAAAAATTGATATGATTTGCAATAAAGTCATCACTTCATTGACAGTTTCATACTAGATCAATTACATATTATAGATTTATTTATGTAAATCATCACTGGTAATAGTGTGATTTTATATAAATGATAATTTATTCTAACAAAGACTAGGCTTAGTTCCATATAATTATTATTATTGACTAATATATTAACTCCTATTTTGCACTAGTTTATTTCGTTACAAATTTATCCTTAACCACATGTTGTTGTCATTTAAATAGCAAGTATGCTCCATAATGTAGTTTTTATGCAGCTATAATAGAAATTACAATAATTCTAATACAAGACTAACTCAACTTAATTACATAGAAATCACAATAATAATATAGTTTCCAAAATAACAAGTAACTCATGCTAGAAATCATGATAATTCCAATAAAAATTAGCTATATCAAAATCACAATGATTTCAAACTAACTCAACCACATGCCAAAAAAGATGAGTACTGTATTTGCATGTAATAATGCCCTCCTGCACTTTATTTTGGGCCCTTGTGTATTTTTTGAAATGCGCATGCACCTTATTTTGAGTCAAAATGTAATTTTTTGAAATACTTTCTAGTATTTGGAATTGGCTCTGGTCAACTCACTGATAAACACTTCAAAGGCATCGAACTTACTTCACTAACAATCTCATTTTACAGGCAATTAATTTACAGATAAGTTTATTTCATAGATAGCATATTTTACTAACAACCAATTTCACAGACAAAGTAATAAAAAAATTTTTTTTAGAGCTGGTTGCCATAAGGGATCAAATAACTGAACATTGTTGATGTGCAATAGCAGAATTATAATAAGGTGAACCAGTGATGTTAAATGACCTGGTCATTTGAAAAACTTTTAAATGACTTCAAATGACCTTGAAATGACCGGTCATTATAGGTCATTTGAATTTTGAGTCATTTGCAAATGACTCGTGATCAAATGACCATGGTCATTTGCAAATGACCGGGGTCATTTGAAGATCATTTGGGTTATTAGTAGTGATATGGTAGTGTAAACTTGATGATTGACATATAATCGCCCATTAACGTGTTAGTACGATACGTGTTAAGGGGTAAGAATTATAATATTCTAGATAGCACGTCAACGTATTTCGCGGGTAATACAAACTCCTGGAGAGGAAATAGCCAATCGGAGAGTGCAAAATTTTACTATTCCAGATCAGCCCGACGAAAAATCCGAACATGCGCAAAAGAAGAAAAAAGCGAAAACTAAGATTTAAATCGATCTTGGTGCAAATGACGGGAATGAAATCTTATATATTGTAAGCATCACTCAAGCCCTATAGTCTAACCTTAAGACCTAACCCAAATTTTTATCTTACGCGCTTAGTTTATTTACCAAATCAGATCATTTTTTGGGTTGTATTTAAAGATGCCTGACGAATGACGAATCATTCGTCATTGACGAATGACGAAACCATTTCGTCAGGTAACTTCCAATTGACGAATTGACGATTGACGAAACCCCTGACGATTGACGAAACCTATGACGAATTGACGAAACCTATGACGAATTGACGAAACCTATGACGAAACCTGATGAGTTATATTCATACAAAATAGAGTTAATTACCGCGTTTTAATAACCCGCAAAAGGTCATATATAGTGATCCTGGTCGATCAAAATTTTTCGACCAACCAAGCCGATAAAATTTTATCAGCTTAGTCGGCTTAGCCAAAAAAACTATTATATTGACCGTCCGTCACTCTATTGACCAATCAGAAAATTCAACGTAGTATTTCCTGTTTACTGAAAATGTATATAACTTGCCGATCATTATAATACCATACTTGTGATTATTAGTGCTCGTATCTGGATAACTCTTTATCCGAAAGGGTTGTAACCTTTAATAACAGGATCCTATTCAATAAAAGAATAACGGTTATATCCGGATAAGATATTTATATTATAATGCATCAATCAAATAAAGTAACACTATATTGTTAATATAGAAAAATGATTTATGCATGAAGTTTGTACTTTGTACATTCTATTCTAACTTACGTATTCGTCAGGTATCATTAGTGGCCAGACAATGAGATCTAGGCGTATTTCTGAAATAAATAATAGTTTAATAAACCTTATTTGTGTATCAAAATTTTGAAATCGGAAAATGAAATGGGGTGTTTAGAGACTCCTATTTGACGAAATAAGTAAAAATTTTTTTATTATGCAGATCAACAAACTATTTAATAATAATAATAAAACGATATTAGAAGCAGTATCGATTAACAATAAAATAATTTATAATAATGAAGATCATATTGATTTTCAATTGGCATGTTAATATAATTTTTCCCGCATCATTTCTGAATTTATGTTGATTCTCAATTGGCATGTGTTATTCATGAATCGTGAAATGTCATTTGTCATTTAGAACCGCTATCCATTTATCAATTAATAAAAAAAGAAAAGCGAAAATAATAGTAATAATAAAGTAAAAAAATTAAAAAAAATAAATAAATAAATAAATAAACGCGAATAAAAATGAATCACTAAATATTAAATGCTAACTTTTCATCCATTAAAGGAATACATTCGAATATTCATATATATTTTAACAATGTAATTAATAATTTTTGCATTCCCTGCGTAATTTGTTGTTCGGCAACAGCAGGAATCTGGTCAGGTGTCTTGTCTAACCCGAATCTAATAAGAAGATAATTACTAATTTTTTTTTTTTTAAAAAAAAAAAACCAAATTTATCTTTTCCAGGTTTTTTCATGAGCGTCATGCTCAGCCTTGTGGTAGCACAGATTATTTCGTAAAATTTTCGACATAACAAACTTGCATCCCCAAGTTGCTTGAATTTCTGGTTGCACTGAAGATCAGAATTTTTTAGTATTTAAACATTCATTATAACGAATTTCACGAGTCACGAAGTCACATCCTTGCTCAATAAAGCGTATAAAAAAAAAGATGAAACAATATAAGAATTATCTTTATAAATATCAATGAAAAAGATCATTGCAAATATAAATGTAATTATTAATAAGTAATTATTCTATGGTCTCATGATGTGAGAATCGAGAAAGAACACGTTTCAATTCAGAATGGAAGCAAATTCAGAAATGACTCAGAACAATCATAGTATAGAATAATCCTTTTATCACGCAGCGTTCAACTTGCGCTTTTCTTATTGTATTCCGTATCGTGTAAAGCATAGAGATGGGAAAATGCGCATTTTATAATAACATGCGCATGAATGCGCATTAATGCGCACAATTAAGGAATCATGCGCACGCATGAAACCCATCTCTAGTAAAGTATGAAAAATAAAATAAATGCTTACTGTACAAGTATGTATTCATATATATAATATAATAATTATTATTACAGTATATGCTTACAAAAAACTGAAAGCCAGTGTAAGTTTAAAGTGTAATTTATTTACATCGACCTATTAAATAATATAATAAACAAACGAAATATTAAAATCATGTTCTTATTTAAAATACATTAAATTTATGATGTTGACAAGTTTCACACCGGGTGATGCTAGTTTTAAATAAATCATAATTTGATCAAAACAACTTGCAATAATTATCTTGGTACTGTTGTGAATAAAACCCAATTAGAAAATATCTTACTATATATAATTATGCGATTCAAAAAATTAAAAACTAAGCGGTCCCGGTCATTACACCGACAATCAATTCATCGAAAAGTTCACCGACATTCATATCATCGACAAAAGTAATTCTGGTTATTGTCGTTAGGTTCAGGTTTGGAATTAAAGTTAAGGATAGTGCAATTTTTAAAAGCTTAGTGATGAAATGACCTGTCAGTGAAATAATTGTCAGTGAACTGATTGTCGGTCAGTGAAATGACACGAACCAGTTACCAAGAGTTTCATAAGTCAAGTTAGCCATACTAGTTTTGAGAAAATCTTTTTTTTTTTTACTTATAAAACCAGCTAGCCGATTTTAGAAAAAATCAACCGACCGGGTCGAAAAATCGGCTTAGCCGATTTTTTTAATTTCGGCCAGAATCACTAGTCATATACAGAAGAATATAACCTAATTATCCTTTTAGGCAATTCCATAGGAAAAGTAGAGGTCAATAACGTAAGAAAAAAAAAAAACGTTGTTTTAACAAAACAGGCGATAATGCATAATTTATAGCAGCGATAGAGAATCAATATAGGTTGGATAACAATATATACATATTAAGATATCAATACATTCTCGTTATCTATCGTGATTTTACTTATTTACGAATAACAAATCAAAAAAGGAAATTAAATTTGTAAATAAACAAAGCGCGTAAAGATAGAAGTTTAGGGTTAAGGTGTTGTTGTTGGAGACTACAATGATAGATTGGTGCACATTATATTAACATTTCGTTCACATCATTTTTAATTAGTGCACCAAGGTCGATTTAAACATTGGTTTTCAAGTATTTTCACTTCTCTTCCCTCTTTCGTACGTGTTCGGAATCTATGTCGGGTTTATCCGGAATCGACGAAATCAAACGCATGCACATTCCGGATCAACCCGACATAAATTTGAACACGTGATGTGCGAAAGAAGAAAAAAGAAAAAAGCCAATGAGACCTTATAATGAAATAACTTTCTTTGAAACAATTTAAGGTTTAGTGTATCCAAGATCATTATGCTAAAGGGGTTCCTGAATCGATTTACCAAGGTTATCAATTGTTAAAGGTTTGTCAAGGTTTCGTCAATTCGTCATATGTTTCGTCAATTTGTCATAGATTTCGTCAATTCGTCATAGATTTCGCCAATTCGTCATAGGTTTCGTCAATCGTCGGGGGTTTCGTCAATCGTCAAGGTTTCGTCATGACGAATCCATGACGAAACTATTTCGTCATCGCAAAAACAATTTCGTCAAGCATCTTTAGTTGTATAAATAAGTAAAATGCGTCAACGTGTTGGGCTTAGTAGTGTTAGAAAGCTCGTTAATGTGCTAGGTAACACGTTAACGTGTCATATATTAAATTCAAATGTATATAAACGAATGAATTTGACTTTAAACGGGAAATTTTTACTGTACTAATTTAATTTTAATTAATTAAAAATCTAAATTTGCACAATACTTTTGATACGTATCATAAAACCTCATTATGTATATGCGTTGTGAGAGGCTAAATGAACCTTCCATGTAAGTATCGCAACTATACATTAGTAAGACTGACTAAAATCAACTAAACTACTCTAACAATGGTAAGGCTTCGAATAGACTTGGTCCGAGTAACTAGGGTCGAATAGAGCTTAGATTATGTCACGAGGCTCTTATATGAGGTCACGGGATTAAAATCGATGGTTAAGATTCTTAACGTATGTTTCTGAAACCAATCACGGTAATTTAGCACAGGACAACCCGGCTTTTTTGAAAGGTAAATATTACTTTCGAGAACTGGAGTAAATGGACTTAAGATTATAAATTGATCAAATCTTAGCGTGAGTATTAAATATTTAATATTTTGAACTATTGTTGACTTCGAATTTCAAAATTTAATCAAGTTTTAATTAATTGTATTTCCACCAATAAAATTCAAATGACCCAATAGGTCATTTCATTCTTGAAATGACCCAATGACCGGTCATTGGCCATTTGAGTCATTTGGGTCATTTCAGGTCATTTAACATCACTGAGGTGAACTACCATTATATTGAGAAGAAAGCTTTTGCTCAATTGCTCATCACATGTCCATTTACATAATTGAATTTCTGCATTTTTCCAAATAGCCATTCCACTACTAATTTGTGTAAAATCCTTATCAGAAAGAATTATCTTCACTTTCTTAAGTCCATTTTCTCTTAAAAATTTAAACCATGCAGTTACATCTGCATGTAAATCTTGCTTCAATAAAACAATAAGAAAGTGAAAATCCTGTTCCATCCACTATTATCATCAATGCATAAAGCTTATACTTTAACTGGTTTGTATTATAAGTAGCATCTACCATAATTGTCTCACATTGTAATTTGTTAAAAAAGACCTGTTAGAAAACTAAATGCATGTATTGGTTCATCTAAATCAAGTATAACCTTATAATCTTTCTCACTTAAAAGTAGCTTAGCAGATTATATTGATCACTATGCCATTTATAAAATGCTGATGCTTCATGGGCTCACCAAAAATATACTTGATCTAATGTTAGATTCTCAAATCCATCAAGTTTTTTTTAGATATAATATCCTGATAAAGTTCTGATGATTTAAGTATTAAATGTTCATGAATATACAGTTTAACTTGATTAGTTACACCAACATATCGTGGTCTTGAATGAAGTTGATTGTGACTAAGCTTGATATTTGCATATTTATTTACAATATCAATAGAAATTGAAAAAAGACCTTCACATTTATGCTGATTCAAGTAAGTTCCAGTATTTCTTTGCTTTGAAATATCATATGCTTTTTGTTCTTTGAAGCCAGTTCTTCACAGCAATTACACCAGTAAAAATGTTTTTACTTTTTTTTGTGAAGTTGTTTTGGTTCGATACACATAATCATAACTATCTCCCTGTTCAACAAGTTTGACAATTCTATTCGCAAGATACTGTTTATGCTGATCTTGCTCAAACTCTAAAGGAATTTCTTCATTGCTGATTCAAAATAAAATCCACAATTATTCTCTAAATTTTCATCAGTATTATCCATCATCATAAGAGCTTTATAGATTGTGGTTGTAATGTTTTCTATCTATTGCATTTTCTTTTGTATTAGACAAAGTAATAGCAGCCTTACTTCATTTTTTTTTTATATGTTCCAAACATTCGAAACAAGTCTTATTTCCACGAAAAGCATCTAATTTTTTAAAACTTAGACACGATTTGCAAAATTTCCATAATAATAAATTTTACGGCATTATTATTTTTTTATTTTTGCTCAAGAAAGTATATATCGATATCCGAAATTGTCATACACAAAATCAACTATCGGAATTATAATTTTGAGTTTAAAGCAGGAACTGATTTTTGGGCGATGCTTGATTCGTGAGGTACAGTCAGATCTCTCTAAATGCAATGTGACGGGACCATGTATAAAAATTTTGCCAAATGTGCACTTAAAGAGATATTGCAATTAGAAAGATAAAAATCTATAGGTGTAATATTAGTTGGGCCCAAGAGAAGGCGTGCATTTAGAGAGGTTTTTCATAGGACGTGCACTTAGAGGACGTGCACTAAAAGGGTGTTGAATAAGCGATTTATTATAACAATTTTGGGTCAAGGGGGAGCTTCTCAACACTTCTACTCTTATTCCGAAAGTTAGACTTTTAGTTTTCTCCAATTCGAACTCTGCCTGAGTTAATCTTTATTGAAGCGAAAAGCGGGTATTATATACTTTTCCCCTCTTAATAAATACATGAATTTTAGACTACTCTACTAATTCTATAGAATTGTCTCTGATTCATAATGACTTCAACACCTTGGGCGAAAGTCAGAAGTGGCTTCCTACGCTTCGAGGCATACTTGGCGCAAGGACTGACTTTGCCTTGGTGCTGGAGCCAGAATTACATGTGCCAATACCAAAGTATTAACGGTGCCAAGACTAGGCTAAATACATTGCTTGTCGAAAAACTGGAATAAACAAACAATGGCAATAAAATGCCAAGGGCAAAAACTTGATTGTGGCTATAGCGGCGGAGTTAACATGTGTAAAAATCTATTGTTTTCGAAGGAGGGAATAAACAAATAGTAGCAGCGAAGTGCCAAGGACAAGAACTGGTATGCACTCATTGTTTATCGAAAAAGGGAATAAACAAATAGTAGCAGCGAAATGCCAAGGACAAAAACTGGAACGTGGCCCTAGTGTGCGCAGTTATCATGTGCTCATACCGGAAATCGCTGCGGCACATTCTTCGAATCTAACAAACAATGAGTAATATAGGAGAAATAATATTATTGTAACGATATAAACAGTGGGGAAATATCTTAAGTAAACACATAATAAAAAAAAAGCTTGGGGCGTAGCCCTTCACACCTTCACAACGTACGTACGTACGTATCAAGAATATAATTTATGCAGTATGTAGATCGAGAATCAAGATATTAAACGCACCTGACTTTAGGGACCCAAAATAAGCTAACTTAATGAAGATCAATTACAAAAAATTAAGGGGACGTTTAAAGGCAGACATCTTACGAAATTACCCAATTTTCTCAATTTTTAATTAATTTTAGGGATATGTGGATCGGGAAAAGTAGTTTATATACATATCAGATATAGTAAAATCGCATTTCTGACACTTTTACTTAGTGAACCAAGGCTGGCGATTTTTATATCTTTCGTGTTTTAGTCTTTGCCGTCTCGCTTTGTTTTGTTCAGACTGATCCAAGTTATAATCAGGTAATCTCGTAAAGTGCCAGGCTTTAAACGACCTCTTAGAAAAGTAATTGGGCGTAACACCAAATGCCAACAATTGGTTCTAAACACTATAAGAGTTACACAATGCATTAATCACAGAATTAATATAAATAAGAAAATGTAAACAAAGGGCGAAAGTTAATCTTTTGATCAGTAATGAATAAAGAGCTGATATTGTGCACGAAACTTACCTGGCAGTGTATTTAGTGTTATTAAAGTGCCAGAGAGTCGTTAATTTCATCGAATACATTTGAGTTAGATATCAGAAACGTAAGTAATTGTATAACCCCGTGATAATTATTTTTATAAAATACAATCTGATTGCTTCTTTATATAGTTGAGTTATTATGATGACTGCGCCTGGCTGAAATTAAGCATGCATTAGCTAGAATTTCGGGTGTGTGGCAACTGTGGATACGTACACATGTACTACATATTATAGTACAAAAATTTGTGCAACAAGTAATTGTATAAATTGGAAAAAAAATATCGAACATAATTTAAATTTTAACTACATACCATGTCAAATGAAAAAAGCTTGACAAGTACTTACAATAATCCGTATACAAAATTATCAACAATTCATGATGATAAAGATCAAGTTGCTAATACCTTGAAGCAAACAGGTTTATTATCTCATAATTCGCAGGATTTGTTAAATAGAGTTACTGAAGAATTATGTGATTTATATAATAGGGAGGTCATGAAAGGAAATTACATAGGTTCAATTCTTTACTCAATAGATAAACATATGGCAAATAAGCAGCAAAAATCAGAAGAAATAATAAACTTCTGTTTAAATAATCAACAAAACCCTATTATTCAAACTAATTCTATAATTCAAAATATTCTTGCATATTGCTATAAATATGGAAAATGGATTAACAATGATAATCATCAAGCGTTTGTACATTATCAAAAATCAGCTGAGATGGGAAATTCTATTGGAATATGTAATCTTGGCTTTTGTCATCAATATGGAATTGGAGTTGAAAAAGACGACTATACAGCATTCATTTACTATCAAAGATCTGCAGATATGGGTGATGCATATGGAATCAATTTACTCGGTGATTGTTATCGAGATGGAATTGGTGTTGAAAAAGATAACAACAAGGCATTTATTTATTATCAAACATCTGCTGAAATGGGTCATGCTATGGGAATGAATAGTCTTGGATATTGTTATGAAAAAGGAATTGGCGTTGAAAAGGATGGACACAAAGCATTCACTTATTATCAAACATCTGCAAATATGGGTAATGCTAGTGGGATGAACCATCTTGGGGATTGCTATGAAAATGGAATCGGAGTTGAAAAAGATGAACATAAGGCATTCATTTATTTTCAAAAGTCTGCTAATGCAGGTTATGATAGTGGAATGAATAGACTTGGACTTTGTTATGAAAACGGGATTGGGGTTAAAAAGGATGAATATAAGGCATTCATTTATTATCAAAAATCCGCCGAAATGTGTAATGTTTATGGAATGTATAATCTTGGTGATTGTTATGAAAATGGAATTGGAGTTGACAAAGATGAGTATAAGGCATTCATTTATTATCAAAAATCGGCTGATATGGATAATGCCAGTGGTATGAATAAGCTTGGGCTTTGTTATGAAAATGGAATCGGTGTCAAAAAAGATGAATATAAGGCATTTATTTATTATCAAAAGTCTGCTGATATGGGTAATGCCAGTGGAATGAATAGGCTTGGACTTTGTTATGAAAAAGGAATTGGTGTTGAAAAAGATGAATATAAAGCATTCACTTATTATCTAAACTCTGCTGATATGGGTAATTTCAATGGGATAAACAATATTGGATACTGTTATCAAAATGGAATTGGAGTTGAACCAGATGAACATAAGGCATTTATTTATTATCAAAAATCTGCTGATATGGGTAATACTACGGGAATGAACAACCTTGGATATTGTTATGAAAAGGGAATTGGCGTAAAAAAGGACAAACATAAGGCATTCAATTATTACCAAAACTCTGCTAATATGGACAATACTTATGGCATATATCAAGTTGGTTATTGTTATCATTATGAAATTGGGGTTGAAAAGGACGAATATAAAGCATTTATTTATTATCAAAAAGCTGCTAATATGGAGCTAGAAGAATAAGCAGTTCTGTGTATTATGTTTGAAATAAAACTGAGGCTGAAATAAATATTTATAAGTAATTCAAAACCAATATATTTTTTTACAATGGTTCAATTTGAAATATACAGTAGTTGCTATATGCAATTAGAATAATATTAACAATTATAATTATATAATTATTTTAAAAATTTGCCATTTTAAGGATGTCATTGTATTAAAATAAAATTGTTTAAATATTGTTATAAAATAAAGCCAATAGTTTTACTAATCAGAAGTTTGAAACCGCATCAATTTTAAACATCTAAATTATAAATCGGCAGCATAACGACTATAAAAGTAAACTAATAGTTTTTAATGATTCAAAAATAGTGAATTCTATCAATGGAACCAATAACCTCTCTACAACGAGATAGACTTTTACTGTGTACTTTTTGTTAAATGTGAAAGCTTGTACGCACATACGTGCAGTGCGTAATGGCATTGCCATAATAAAATCAGTGTAACAAGCAGCTATATAATTTGTCGCAGATCATATTTAAACTATACGAATAAACTCTAACTAATTTTAATTTATATTATGTCGCACGAAAGACACTTATCAAATATTTACAAAAATTCATCCTTAGAAAATTTAACCAAAAGCATTGTTTATGATAATAAAAATCAAGATTTTGATACTTCAAAACAAGCCGATTTATTATTGACTGATTCACAAAATTTTCTAAATAGAACTATCAAAGAGTTATGTGAAATACACAATGAAGAAGTTATGAAAGGAAATTATGTAGACTCAATTCTTCATTCAATAGATCAGCATTTAACAAATAAGCAACAAAAGCCAGAAGAAATAATTAACCTATGTTTGAATAATCAAGCAAGTCCTATTGTTCAAACTAATTCTATAATTCAAAATATTTTCGCATATTGCTATAAATATGGAAAATGGATTAAAAATGATGACAATCAAGCATTTATGCATTGTCAAAAGTCGGCAGAGATGGGAAATTCTATTGGAATTTATAATCTTGGCTTTTGTTATCAATACGGAATTGGTGTTGGAAAAGACGACCATAGAGCATTCATATATTATCAAAAATCAGCAGAAATGGGTGATTCATATGGTATCAGTTCTCTTGGTGATTGTTTTCGAGATGGAATTGGTACTAAAAAAGATAAAAATAAAGCATTGATTTATTATCAAAAATTAGCAAAGGTGGGTCATGCCATAGGAATGAACGGTCTCGGATATTTTTATCAAAATGGAATTGTAGTTGAAAAAGATGAACGTAGAGCGTTCATTTATTATCAAAAATCTGCCAATATGTGTAATGCTAACGGAATGCACAATCTTGGACTTTGCTATGAAGGTGGAATTGGGGTTGTAAAGGATGTGCATAAGGCATTCATTTATTATCAAAAGTCTGCTAATATGGGTGATGCTAGTGCAGTAAATCAAGTTGGTTACTGTTATCATAATAGAATTGGGGTAGAAAAAGATGAACACAAGGCATTCATTTATTATCAAAAGTCTGCTAATATGGGTAATTCTAGCGGAATGTACAATCTCGGATATTGTTATGAAAATGGAATTGGAGTTGAAAAGGATGAATATAAGGCATTATGTTATTATCAAAAATCTGCGGATATGGGTAATGCTAATGGAGTAAATAGACTTGGACTTTGTTATGAAAAGGGAATTTGGGTTGAAAAGAATGAACATATGGCATTCATTTATTATCAGAAATCTGCTGATATGGGTAATTACAGTGCGATAAACAATATTGGATATTGTTATCAAAACGGGATTGGGGTTGAAACAGATGAATATAAGGCATTTTACTTATTATCAAAAATCTGCAGATATGGGCAATACTACGGGAATGTACAATCTTGGGTATTGTTATGAAAATGGAATCGGAGTTAAAAAGGATGAACATAAGGCATTTATTTATTATCAAACATCTGCAAATATGGATAATNATGGAATCGGAGTTAAAAAGGATGAACATAAGGCATTTATTTATTATCAAACATCTGCAAATATGGATAATATTGATAGCATATGTCGAGTTGGTGATGCTACCTTCGTGGAATTGGCGTTAAAAAGGATGAATATAAAGCATTTGTTTGTTATCAAAGATCTGCTAATATGGAATTAATGAAATAAAGTCTTGGATATTGTTATCAAAGCGGAATTAAATTGAAATGGATAGGCGTGTTTTTATTATCAAGAATCTGCAGTAATCAATGATTATTTTGAATGAATTTTCAATTGGATATGGAATTGTAATTGATGTTTATAGTTATAAAGCATTTACTTATTATTGAAAATCTGGTAATTTGAATGAATTTTCTTATAAAAATTGAAAGAAACTTACGGAAAGCCAATTTTTGATATCATAAGTATATCGCGATTTTATCCTGTTACTTACTTTTATGTGTACGTTATTACTTGAGTTACGAGGTCATTTTAGGTTACATTTGCATATGTTCTTCATTTGTAGCTAAATTTAAAACTCGAAAGTAAGAATCAAGCAATAAATTGAACCATCTAATAAATGTCGCGGATGATCGTAAAATTGGATGATGGTGAAGTTGGAGGTCTCAATTTGAAAATATAAGCTCCTTATTAATAACTCTAACTAAATCTATAAAATAGATCTAAATTCCATCATCTGATTTCATGACAATGAATCATGACCAATGTCCTATTGGGTCATTTGAAAAATTTAATAATTCATGTGATAGTGACATGAATATACACATAGCCACTGATTAATAAACCTTGTAAAATTTCCAGTGCAAACCATATTAATCATGTGCAGTGATTTTTTAAAATGCGAATTGCCTGTATGTGTCGGTTGTTGATTTTTGTCAATTCAGAATCGACGTGTCGATAAATATCTACGTCACCTATCTGTTATAAATCATTTTTTTTTTACCAAATTTCCGGGTCGGACGTGTCGGATCTAGGTCGGCTTTTAGCCCTAGTTGTTAGTAGGCTCTATCAGCTGGCATTTTTTACTTAATGAAGGGTATGATTTCATGAATAAAATTTTTAATGATCTTGGGCAAAATTGATCAATTCCGATCCAGCCGACAATGATTCCGATGCATCCGAAGTATTCCAACCCGGAATTTGGTGGCCCCTGTAATGCTCAAATTTTACATTTTTCTTCCTTAGTATCATATTATATTTTTATTTAATTTTTTTTTAACATTTTATGTATTTCTTATTTGAGCAGCGATTATCATGGCGTATTCGAGGGATTAAAACTCCAAGCGAGGGATAGAAACCCCAGATGAGGGATTGAAACCCCAAGCGAGAGATTAAACCCTCAGTATGGATTAAAAGATACAAATAGGTTGGGTTTTAGCTAGAAAAGGGAAAACTCATCGCTCGCAGATATTTGCATTATTAGTTGCAGATACACTCGGGTGTAATTCTATTCTTGAAAATTTTATTATATTTGTGCTTAAGAGAAGCAATAATAAAGTGAAACCCTTTAACCTGCTATTAGAAAGTTAGTTTTATATTCCAAATTAAACTATTTGGCTATGGATCGTTGTTACGTAATAAATTAATTTCATCACTTGATCACGCGACTCGTCACTCCGATCTAACGACCTTTGTGTAAAATAGTATTGTCACCGACAGCTCATTCACAGGCAAAGTAATTTTGGCTATTGTCGTTAGGGTTAGGGTTAGTGATGTGCCATTTATTGTAGTTGTATAGTGTGTATAGTATGTGAAATACGTATAGTAGCATATGATATATAAACTATCTACTATATACACAGTGGCTCTCGATATAACGTAGTACCTTGGGCACATAGTGAGCAATTTTTTAAAATCCGCTTTATCGTGAGTTTTATTAGTAAATCCATTATATCAAGAGTATTTATTATGATGTGGATTTGAACCTTGATCCATTATATCAAGATTTTACTTAGTCTCCGTTATATCAAGAGTCCGTTATATCAAGAGCCACTGTGTATACAAAATTTTGCAAGGAATAAATTTGCTTAGAAAATAAAAGGGGAAAATTTAAGAAATGAATAGTTTTATGAGTTGTTCTAGAATATTCTAAAACATTTTTTGCGTACTGTACTATACGCGGCACATCACTAGTTAGGGTAGAATTAGAGTTAAGATTAGTGTAATTTGTAAAAGAAACTTGTTTATGAAATAAGCTGTCGGTGAAAGAAACTTATCTGTGAATATATCGTCTGTAAAATAATCTTGCCAATAAATTGAATGTGATAAATTGATTTTCGGTAAAATGACACGCACATGTAAACAAAAAAAAAAAACAAGCATTTAGAATTTTTTTTTGAATACATTAAATATCTTCAGAAAGTTTTTTCTTAGTTAATAAATATGATAATATAATCTTTACTTCTTTGTCTCTTAAACAAATGCTAGAATAATATACTAAACAAATACCATATAAGAAATTTGATAAGCTCTTGTTCTGAAGTTAAAAAACCAGTAATTTATCTAAAGAAGTTTCAAAATAATGCAAAGCGAAATGAAAATATGTTGCTTTAACTTTGTGAGCTTGTAAAACATCCATATCAACAAAGTGAAACGGATAAACAGTTAATATGTAAAGTATTCACTTTCGTACAAACGGATGCTAAAAAAAATTCATATATTCAGTCAAATTTTCAAAGAATAATTTGAAATATAATAAACTTTTCTTTTTATTTATTTTTAATGAAAGACATGACTTGAGTCTAAACCTTTATCTACAACAATCACGTCTTACACCACTCATTTTATTCCTAGCTTTCGCCTTTTCCACATTCTTATGTCCTCAAAATCCTAATCAAAAATAACTTTATTTCTTGCACCAGATGGTTGGTGATCTTAGAAACCATATTATCTAGCCCAACGGCTCCATTACGTGGGCTACTCTCCACATCGGATGACATGGAACGAACGAAACCAGCATCACCTATAACCTTATTCGGACTAACATTTGTCTCATTTTCTTCAGACTCTCTTGTTGATTTATTTTTCTTTTAATAAACACTAACTACCCTATTAATCACATACTGTTTCGACAAACCCATATCATGACACAAAAACTTATGCATTTCAATGGATATGCGCCCAAGATTAGGCTCGAAGTTGAGCAGACCTGACCTTGTGTTGATTCAGAGTCACTGCAAATTTACGATGGTTTCTTTTCCTTGATACTACTAAAGAAAAGAAAATAGTGCAGAGAATACTAACAGCCAATGTTTCTCGATAAAATCAGACCTAATGCTGAGTTTGTAGAAAAGAAAAACTCGAATTCATATGCTGATCACTACTTACTTGATATATTAAGGGCCATTACCTCTTAATTACAAATCACATCGATCATACTTTCATCGGTGATCGAACTAGTGATGCCTGGCGAAACTATTTTTGCAATGACGAAAGTTTCGTCATTGTTTCGTCTGACGAAACCTCTGGCGATTGACGAAACCTCTGACGATTGACGAAACCTCTGACGATTGACGAAACCACTGACGATTGAAACCATGACGATTGACTGAAAAAGGCTGTGCCAAAATTTTTTTAGATAAAATTTTTTTTGAATTCTACGAATCTGTAGAATTTAATTAAAAAAAATTCATCGAATTGGCTTAGTGGTTGTCAAGATATCATCGCTCAAAGTCTGAAAAATTTTGACACAGCCTTTATTTTGATAGACGGTTTGAATTTTTTAAAACTTTTTTAAAACTTTGAGCAACGATATCTCGACAACCACAAAGTCAATTTTAATGAGCTTTTTTTTTTAATTTGAATTCTACAGATTCGTAAAATGCACAAAAAAAAAAAAAAAAAAAAAAGACCACCGAATTTGGCTTGGTGGTTGTCAGGATATTATTCTCAAAATCTTTAAAGATTCAAAACATCTATCAAAATAAGTCGTCATAATTTTTTTAAACTTTTAGCAACGATATCTTGATAACCATCAAATCAATTTTAATAAACTTTTATTTAAATTCTACGAATCTGTAAAATTCAAATCAAAAAGTTTATCGAATTTGGTATGAGGTATCATCGCTCAAATATAATAAGATTTGCTTTTATTACCACTGGTAATCATTACCATTGATGCTATATCTCAAAAGAAGTCTGAAAAGATTTGACACAGCCTTTATTTTGATTAATCAGTTGAATTTTTTAAAAGTTTGAGAAATAGTATCTCGACAACCATCAAGCCAAATTCGGTATAATTTTTTTTATTTAAATTCTACGAATTTGTAGAATTCAAATAGAAAAGTTATTAAAATTGTTTTAGAAGTGTCAAAATATCGTCACTCAAAGTTTAAAAAAATTCAAAAATTTTTGGGGGAATAAAATATTTTTTTATTTTTAATTTAATAAACTAATTTTAATCCTTTAATACATCTTTATTTTAAATATTTTAAACATTTATAGTATAAATCACGTTATATTTTATCCCGGCAGAAAATTTTGTTATCGAACTACATTTTTTTATTACAACCACAAAATTCATCACGTGTCCTACTATTTTTCAAAACAGCTGTAATAAAATTTCGCGTTGTTTTTTGTTTTTACATTTTTTTTGTTACATAAAATCCTGTAATTCTATTGGTTCTGATGTACAATTTTGAGATCGGAAGTGATCTTCAGCCCAGAAATTGCTTAGGTTTCGTCAATCACCATAGGTTTCGTCAATCGTCATAGGTTTCGTCAATCGCCATAGGTTTCGTCAATCGTCAATTCGTCATTTGGAAGTCACTTGACGAAATGGTTTCGTCAATTGTCGATGACGAGGGTTTCGTCACTCGTCAGGCATCATTAGATCGAACAACACAAAGCTGCCTCGATACAATAAACAAAAGTACTCCAGTGCACCAACAGATTTCGCTGATTAGCAATTTAGAACATTTTGACTAGCCAATCAAAATTGATTTCTAATTTTGAAATTTTTTTAAAATCCTAGCGATGTTTTCCCAATAACTCTCAATCAAACTTGGAAATTTTTTTATTTTAATTATATACTTCTGTAGAATTAAATAAAAAATTTCATTGAATTCTGATAAATGGCTATCGAGAAATCTTCGCTGGAAGTTTAAAAAGAAATTGGAGAACAAACTAAAATCGCTCGAATTTCCCTTTTTCTAGTGATGGGCAAATCCCGATTTTTTCAAAAATCCCGCGCGGGATGCGGGATCCCGCGCGGGATAGCGCGGGATTCGCGGGATTCGCGGGATCGAGTAGAGTTTCTGGATTTTTCCCGATTAATAAATATATATATATATATATCATCACTAGGAATGTAATTTCTCGTTAAAATAATGATCATTTCTTATAAATCTAACTACATTTATTACAAATAAAAATGCTTATATAAATTTTACCTAATTTTAAAACATTTGGATCTTATAATTATTAAATTCATCAATTCAGATTTGCCTTAATTTTATCAATTTTTAAAATATTATTATATAAATATATATTTAAAAATTATAATGGTAACAAAGCGATCAATCATAAGCGTATAAAAATTCACAAGTAATCAGGTGCATAATCAGGTATAAATGTGCTAGAATTTATAAGTGATCAGGTACTGTACATACGTACAAAAATTTATAACCAGGTTATATACATACAAAAATTCATAAGCGACTCATAAGAAATTCATAATCGG
>QKWP01000457.1:0-118220 GCA_003550325.1 Gigaspora rosea | reverse complement strand
ATACAACTAGCCTCACCTGCAACTTTTGGTTGCCTATTTAAGTAGCCACCCGAAGGTTCTACCCTAGCTGCCATACCTGCAACCCACATACTGGCATTGTCTATTTAAACCCTCTGATCTTCTGCCTCCTGCTGGTCCATCTTGTATCACCGGAACAGCCACCAGCTACTAAACCTGGAGTTCGTACTGGATACTAACCGCACCCTTAGGACTAGTTTATCCTCAGTGGATCGAATAACTTTTACCTAACATCCTAAACTAAGTTCTAATGGAATATATGACTAATATATGGCTATATCAAATGTATAAAATTTAATATTATAAATTACATATAATCAAAATTTATTAATATTATAGTAGGAGAAATTTATTTGTCGCCCCCCGCAATATGAATATTTGTCACGGGTTTATTTATAACTCAAAACTTTACTAAGATAATACCTATTGCACTTCTAACAAAAAATGATCCTCTCGCAATTCTGTATTAATCTTAATCCTAACTTTAATAATTTTGACCCTGACCCTAACCCTAACTTTACTTTAATATTATTATCAGCTTATTGGCCATGATAGTCACGGGGCCGACAAATGCATTTTTCATTATAGTATTATTCAAATAAAATTACCGGCTATCTTGCACAGCCATTTCGACATTGGTACTAGTGTTATACATTACATTACGTATTTTCAGCTTTTCTTCATATGTTAAAGTCCTATTCTTTATAGCCGCATCTCGAAGGTCCGAAACTTCCCAACGAATTTCTTTAATTCTTAGCTTACATTGGTTCTCAAAATGCTCAGCATTCATTTTAGGAAGCATTTTATTACAAATGTCACCTACAATTCATGATTGAAAAAAAAACATTTATAATAAGCATAGTTTAAAACATTTCGTAAATAACACCATGAAGTTCGATCTCTATAATTGTCTGAAGGACATTACTGTAGAGGTCATAGGAAGATATTCATGTGATTAGTTAATTTTTGAAGTTCTAACCGTGATCTCCCGTTATAATTATCCAATCAGAATTAATGATGAGCAAATCCTGATTTTTTCAAAAATTCCACACAGGATGTGGGATCCCACGCTGGATAGTGCGGGATTGAGTAGAGTTTCTGGATTTTTTCTGATTAATAAATGTCACGGATGATCATGAAATTGGATGAAGGTGAAATTTGAATCTATTTTATGTACAATTTTTAAAAATTTTTAGGGACTTTTTTGTTAAATTTTTTTTATGGTTGAATTAGGATTTAGGGTTAGAGTTATTAATAAAGGAGTATAGATGGATTTTGGTATGTTTATATTTTCATATTGAGATCCCTAAATTTCACCATCATCCGATTTCACAATCATCCGCGACAATAAATATATATATATATATCATTACTAGTAATGTAATTTCTCGTTAAAATAATGATCATTTCTTATAAATCTAACTACATTTATTACAAATAAAAATGCTTATATAAATTTTACCTAATTTTAAAACATTTGGATCTTATAATTATTAAATTCATCAATTCAGATTTGCCTTAATTTTATCAATTTTTAAAATATTATTATATAAATATATATTTAAAAATTATAATGGTAACAAAGCGATCAATCATAAGCGTATTAAAATTCACAAGTAATCAGGTGCATAATCAGGTATAAATGTGCTAGATTTTATAAGTGATCAGGTACTGTACATACGTACAAAAATTTATAACCAGGTTATATACATACAAAAATTCATAAGCGACTCATAAGAAATTCATAATCGGGCTTATAATTTCTGAATTACATAACTGATTGGCTCGAATTTTATTTAAACTTATCATTCAAAAGATTTAATATTTTTATTTAAGTACATCAAATACTAATTAGGAATTGACCTACTTATGTTAAAGCAGGCCGGATTATTTGTTAATGCGGGCCAGATGATATGCTAACGTAGGCCAGAAAATCTTATATTAAAAATCCCGCGCGGGAGTTTTTAAATCCCGCGCATCCCGCGCGGGATCACGCGCGTTGCCCATCACTACTTTGTTCATACTTTGAGCGAAGGATTCTCGACAAGCAATTATTCAAATTCGATGAAACCTTTTTTATTTTAATTCTATGAGTTCATAAATTAAAATAAAAAATTTTGATCAAATTTGAATGCCATGTGATTGAGAATATTCATTTGAAATTAAAAGAAAAATCGGACGAAACTCTTTAATCAGTCGAGGCTCCTTTTTATAGATGCCTAAACTTTGAACAAAGATTGCTCGTAGTCAATTTTTTTTTTATTTTAATTCTAATAAGCTCATAGAACAAAATAAAAAATTTTGACCGAATTTGACTAGGTAAGTGCCGAGTAATCTTCGTTAAAGTTTAGGCGCCTATAAAAAAAAGTTTCGGCAAATTTTTCTTTTAAGTTTTAATGAAATTTCTCGACATTAAGCTATTCAAATTCTTTTTTATTTTAATTTTACGAATCCACAGCATAATAAATAATACTAATAATAATAATAATAATAATAATAATACTAATAATAATAAATAATAATAATAATAATAATAATAATAATAATAATAATAATAATAATAATAATAAATAATAATAATAATAATAATAATAATAATAATAATAATAATAAATAATAATAATAATAATAATAATAATAATAATAATAATAATAATAATAATAATAATTCATCAAATTCGGATAATTGTTTTCAGGAAATCATCAGTTAAAGTTTTTTTAAAAAAATTAAAAAAAACATTAAAAAAAATTTTAAAAACTTAAAAAAAATTTTAAGAAATTAAAAAAAATTTTAAGAAATTAAAAAAAATTTTAAAAAAAATTTTAAAAACTTAAAAAAAAATTTTAAGAAATTAAAAAAAATTTTAAGAAATTAAAAAAGAAGTATGCAACAAAGTTTTTACTTAAACTTTAAATGAGGTTCTCGACAACCAACTATCCGAAATTGATGAAAATTTTTTATTTTAATTCTATGAATTGATAGAATAAAAAAATTTTGATCGAATTTGAAATAGTTGTTAAGAAATGCTCATTAGAAGTTAAAAAAAATTGTCCGCTGTTTTTTTTTATAGGCTCCCAAACTTTGAACGAAAATTACTTGGTACTTACCTAGTCAAATTTGATCAATTTTTTTATTTAATCCTATGAATTTATATAATTAAAATAAAAAATTTTGATCTCGTTTGACTAGACAAATGCCGAATCTTCGTTCAAAGTTTAGACACCTGTAAAAAAGTAAAGAGCTGCGGTCAATTTTTAATGGATTTTCCTCGATCATTAGCTATTCAAGTTTGGCAAACCTTTTTTATTTTAATTCTTTGAACTTATAGAATTAAAATATTATCAAATTCGGTTAGTAGGTTGTTAAGAAATCTTCACTTAGAGTATGAAAAAAAGAAAATTTCGCCCAATTGTTTTATCCGATTTATTATATATTATTTTTAAACTTAAGCGAGGATTTCTCTATAGCCATCTGTCCGAATTCAATGAAGTTTTTTATTTTAATTCTACAGAAGTATAATATTAAAATTAAAAAAAAATTTGCTAAGTTTAATTAAAAAAATTTCAGATGTTCTAGATTGCTGATCAGTGAAATCTGTCGGTACCATTTGGGTACTTGATACAACAACGCCAGGGCGTAGGATCAACTTTACTGTTACAGTCAAATCTCTCTATAGTCACCTCCTAAATAACCACATTTTCTTTATATGCATGTTTTTTAAAAACCAACTATTATTAAATATAATAATTTTGACCTCTATAATTGACACACTTCTCTATAATCACGCTTTTTTATATCCCAAGAGTGAAATTATAGAAAGGTTTTACTGTTGAAAGGGTGGACTAAGATAATGCAAACTAAACAAACACCCAATACATTCAACAATAACCTAATCCAAACAATGGGACAAGACCGAAACTTCAAAAATAGAAGGCATCGATCGAGGCATAGAAGTTTTGGACCAGGTTTTTAGAGGTTTAGGTCTTATAAGGACACTGCCGGTGTTAAGTATTCTTGGATGCTGGTGCAATTTCTTGAACGAGTGTTTGGCTAATTTAACATTAATATCTCTTCGTAGGTTCGAATATAAGTCTACTGCTTAATTCAGGTTCACGTGTCACGAGATTTCGAGGACTACGTCGATCGGGTTCCGAGCAGGGACACGTAAATTTTTCGAGCAATTTTTTAACATGTAATTTTTTCAAATTTCGAAATTTTTGGATACAATTTTTATCATGTGATCATAAAATGATTGGCTTTTAATTGTTTAAACATTTGATTTCTTCAATATTCGAAATAAATCGAAATTTTATCTAAGTCGATCGAAATTTTTACTTAAATAGATCGAAATTTTTACTTTTAATCGAAATAATATTTCCGTGTCCCTAGTTCCGAGCTAACACGACATCACGTGATCGAAGATTGGTGAATTGATAATACGAGATCACGGGGACCGGGCATTTTTCGATAAATAATGTTATTAATCAATGATGGTTTATTATAAATACGATCGATTGATCAATTACTAATTCTTTTATTTTTCTATAATTAACAGAAAATTCAAGGTTATCGATAGTCACGGGGACAAGAATTATAGCGATTTGACGAAGGTACGATGATTTTAGTATACAGGACAAGGTATATTCAGTTTTATTACGAGTGGAATCTTGGATAGAAGTATAAATACTTAGATCTTAATAGCTTAACATATTTCGAAGGTTATGACTCAACCGAGTTTAACTCTTACTGAGTTACTTTTTATTGAAGCGACAAAGGCAGTGCTTTTATACCATTTCTTCTGCCAAATTACAACATAATTAGAACTGGATTAATTTACGAAAATAGGCAATGGTCAAGTTCGAAAAGTTCACAAAGTACAGAAAGTGCCAAAAGTATAAAAGTTCGGTTCAAAAAGTACAGAAAGTTCGAAAAGTTCTGAAGGTGAAAAAGGTTCAAAAAGTGCAGATGTAACGAACTACAATTAAGGTAATGATGTTCGATTCTATTTTTTTGGGGCTTTTAATATTCCTAAATCTAGTGATCCAAATCGTTAGTTGAAAAACCAACTAGTTGACAATCGATTAATCACCAACAAGTTCAACTAATCAGGTTGATCCTTTAGTTTGATTGGTTAATCATCTAATGGTATCACATGATATTAGGGTGATAAACGGAGTAATCAAAAATTATGTCAGGTGTATTAGTAATTTTAATATGATCAGGTTTCATCAGTGAAATTAAAAAATGATTGACTAAAATATCATTTTACTTCAATTACTTATAAAGAAAAGTGCAAAATTCTAAAAGATTTCTCTGAATATTGCACTTCTTTTTCTAATTTCTTTCGAGTGAAATCTCTTCAATAAGGACTATCTCTAAAATGTTACGCTCGATTTTTCGCAAAAGCTCTAGTAAATTTTTTTGGTTGTACTTATTGTACGATTGTACGAATTTTTTTTTTAATAAATTTATATATTCTATTAGTTGAACACCTAAAATTTTACATATTAACATAAAATATTCGAGCGTAACTTTGTTCTTTGACACCTTGTAGACATTTTGTGAAATTTCCAAGCAATTTCTTGTCTTTTTAGTGTGCTGAATCGATTTGAAATTTTTAATAAAGATATTCAAATTACTGTATCAATAGCGATAATGATTATTTTCCTTCGTGTAACATGAAAATCTGCAATATATTAAATTCTATAGTTACCTTACATATGATATTATAAATCGATTAGTTACCAACCATAATTGGCAACTAATCGATTGGCAAAATTTTTACGAAATTGTCTCAATACCTCGATACTTACGTATCAAGCAGCCTTTTTAAAGATAGCATAGATTTTTTTTTTTTGATAAAACTGGTTTTAACTGGTCAATCAAGAACATATGAAAAACAAAACCGGATCCAAACCTTAATTAAGCTTCATGCATAGAATCCTTTGATGTAACCAATATGTGCTTATACCTAATCAAAATTTTGGCGTATCATCCGACATAATGACCTAATGACCAAATAACTTTGGGATTTACAAATGACCTGGGTCATTTGATCACAGTCATTTTTAAATGACTCAAAAATTAAATGACTAAAATGATCGGTCACTTTGATGTCATTTCGGATCATTTGCCAATGCCCTGCTCATTTACCATCCCTGAATGTTTTTATTGATAAAAATTCAACGTATATGGAATTAATTTATCATGGAATTCTTAAAATCAATTTGATGACGTCAAAGTAATGGTGCATGAAGGTAGGGTTGGGTTTGGTCGTTTACAGCATATATTATCGATTATTGACTTATAAACGGTTAACAGCCAATTAGTTGTTCGGTCAATTTTAATCGATTATTTCAATTTTATGCTTCTAACTAAAGTTGTAGAGAAAGAATTTCAGTCATAATGGTGGTTAAAAATCTCAAAACCGTGATCGGTTGGTTATACGGTGGCAGGGACGGTGATTTTATGCAAATCGCACAAATCATAATATGGTAGATTTATTACGTAGTGTCGCATAAATACGTACCTTTATTGCATAATATTTACGTTTTATTTAAGAGAACAAGAAACGCGTCGGGAAAATGCAGTGAGCTATGCGAAATAAAATTGTATCTAAATATTAGGATAGAATTTAATGCAGTAGTTCTATAGCAAATTAGTTTTTTTTTTTTAACTACTTAATGCGATAGATGTATTTTTGTAAATTAAAAATTTTTCTCATGTTTGCTAACAAATTAATTTACTCAAGCTTATTCATCAAAAGAAAAAAATTCGGCCATTCTTAGATGAATTTTAAAGATTCTTTATTATTTTATTAATTTTTATAATTTCTCCACATCACCAGTAATAACTTATTGGATTAGCTAACTATGAGTTAGATTGTATTAAAAAATTGTCATAATTTCTATTTGATTTACTGTATAAAATTCTATTATGATACAATATGTGTTTAAGTTATTTTGTATTACTAATGCTGTGACATACTATATGTACAGTATTGAAATTAAGTCACTACTTCTATCATAATTTATTGTAAAAATTTGTTACAAACCAGGTCACGGGGATGTTCTGTTTTATATTTGACCAAAAATTTACGAAAAAAAATGGAAAAACCTAGAAATCAATCATCTAAATACTTAGAATTTGCTAATATATTCACTTTTTTTACGTCCAAAATAGTTTGTATATATTAGGTAATCAACCAACAGAAGCACAATTTAAGAGAGTTGTTAATAATAAATTGGTATTATTGTGATTAAACAATAGTTATGAATTTGGATTGTGATGACATTCTTGATCATAACTTGATTATTTTGATTATTGATATACTAGTCTTAACATTCTGATCACGTTTTTGTACAACCAATAAAATGTTAAAGTATAAACTGACTTCATTGTTGAGTAATATCCCGGTTGCGTTTCCCATGAGTTTAACTTCCTTCTCATTACCATTTATTAAATTATTAATGATTACTGCTTGTGGAAAGTCATTCAGACCATACTTACCTCCTTTGATTATCCGGAATTGGACTTAATTTGGTCGATGGTTTCTGCTGAAAAACATAGTGATTATCAGATAATCTGATCGGCAAAAATTCCGGCCAAAAATTTTTAAAAATATCGAAAATTCTAGAAATCAACCATCTACATCTATAACGGGCTAATAATTTTCTTAGTATTTGGCTAACATATTCACTATTTTTTTATATATATCTTCTGCTTTTCTTTTTAGCTACTGCGAAGCAGTTGTTATTGTTATTTTTATTGTTGCAAGGACAATACCATATTTAGAGAGACTATATAAAACGCTGAAAAAGTTATTTGACTTTTTAAGCTTAAAATAGGTTGTAAATATTAGGTAATCAAACAGCAGAAACAAATTTGGCAAATAAACGTTTCACACGATTTTAAGAGAATTGTTTAAGGGTTAACTAATATATAAGGAGTGATCCGAAATTTTCCGAGTAGAAAATTAAAGCAAATTACGAGTAGGACGTGTATATGACGATTATAAACGATAATATTTAAATGTAATCATGACGCAAATAAGTTACAGTCAGCATATTATAAAAAATGGAAATCGATTCTAGATCGTTTCATTTAATTTGATTGGCTTACAATCATACGTTTCGGGGGCCTTTCGTTTGCAATTAACGAAAATAAAACTTTCATATTTTATGATCCACATTGATCTCATCCTTTGTGACAAAGTGTATAAGACCTTATAAAGAATATTTTTTACTATTCGAACTTTCAATTTAATTATCTTATTAACATATAACTAAGCTTCTTAACGCATAGTTCATCTTATGATTTGTGTAATCGAACGAAAAAGAATCATCAAATCCTCGTTTCGATACCATAAAAGGGGCAATCTACATTACCCATTGTTGGGGCAGGTCCACGAACAAAATATATGAGGCCATATTTGAAAAACAGCAAGGTTGAAACTCTGGTATTGGGCGTAAATGTTATATTTTGAAAATGGATAAGGCTATATTTAAATTTTTTACTTGTTATATTTAAATTTTTTGCTAAAGATTTAAGTATAATAATAAATGAACTTTTAAGAAATTATTGCTGTCATGATGAGCAAACATATATTTTAAAAAAGATAAATAATATTAAATTTATAACCTAATATTATTTGAAATATAAAAAAAAAACTTTTTATTATGGTGCCAAAAATATAACCTCATGATTATTCGGGTATTCGGGTCCTGGATCGGCTAATTCAATATATGATCCACATACTGCATAAATTGCATTATTGATATCTTTATATAAAAATATTCTAATTGAATCAAGACAGTAAATCTAACCCTAACTAAATTTACCCTATTCCATTTTTGGCAAACGACCCGGCTGTAGTGTTATTCTTTAATACTTACGTATCAATGATACCATTAGCAGCCTTTCGAAAAAGAATTTTATCAAAATGATATCATTACGATCGAATCATTTAGTTTTCAATTCTAATGGAATACATTTTGAAAAAGTTATAAATATCGACCTTTTCTTTCTTCCAACATTCTCCATCAAATTCAAACAATTCAAATTCAAATCTTCTTCAATAACAACTATCAAAACAACTAAATCATAAATTTAAACTTAATACAATCAATATGTCTTCCAATAACGAACAATCCAAAATCGGCGGTGATGCCAAATATTATCAAGGTGGAACTAAAGAAACCGCCGGCCAAGCATTAGGAAATGAACAAATGCAAGCCGAAGGTGCCGCCAGAAAAAATGAAGGTATTCATTCAATGCATTTAACCCTTTTTTAATTAATCACATTTAAAATAAAAATTGGATGAATTATATGATTATTATTAAATTAAAATTTTTTTTATATAAATAAATAGGGAATACCGAATCTAATGCCTCAAAAAATTCCTCAAAGGATACATTGAAAGATAAAGCAAATAACCTCGTAGGCGGTGCTAAAGAAACTATTGGTTCTGCCATTGGAAGTGAAAACTTGCAAGCTCAAGGACAAGAACGTAAAAATAAAGTCTAAAAAATGATATTTATTCTTGCCGAGTCTTAGCTTGGACTTTTTTTTTTTTTTTATTATATGTTCTCAATAATTTGTTATCAATAGTCTATGAAATGCATATCTTTATGTATCAATAAAATCTGATCTTTAGCATTTTATGGTTTATTTAATTTGAAATTCACTTCAATTGTTAAAACATATATGTTATGTGTATATGTTATAATGAATAAAAAACCTAAGTGGTAACTGATTGCAAAATAAAAACCAATATAGTATCATTGTGAAATAACACCCTGGATCGTTAATTCGTGATATCATTTAGAAAGAGCTGATAATTATTTAACCGAATGATTTAATTTGTACGCTTTGAAATAACACCGATGTCCATTATTCGCGCAATTACAGTATACTGTATATCTTAATAGTTATATTGAAAGCGATCGTATCAACGAAAGTATTAACCTAAAAAGAATATTCTTTCATCTCGAGATAAGTTTTGTTAATAAAATACTTTGAGAAAATAAAAAAACTTTTCTTATTTTATAGCAGTACTGCTTTGCAAAATATCAAGCAAAGGTAGAATCCTTAATATTGCCTATGAAAAAACGCTTAAAAAACTATCGTGCATAAAACGAAAGAATATTTACGCACATTGTTAACTGCCAAAATGTTTTATTTGATAATATGAAGTAAAAACGTTCTAATTTATTATATGGAAATGTATTTGCTACATACGGTTCAGGGTTAGCAAATAACATAAATGAAATTGTGACATTGTCATTTGTCATTTTGTCATTTAGAAGGTAAATGGTATGACAAAAATAGATTATATTTAAAATAAGGTTTTGTGCCACTTCGGGTATTTTAGGATTGGTTAAATCTTAAAACACCCGAAGTCTTAATATATTATTTTTAATGACAAATATAACAAATGACATATGTCACTTGTCACTAATTTGTCATTTGCATACGATTGGTGAAAAATAATCTATTTTAATATATTGTATAACGATTTTATCATTAAAATAATAATATCACATGAGTGACGGTAACCTGATGTAATCTTATTTTAATCGTAGCGGCAGTATTAGTACTATTAATTAAGGGTAATGCGAATATAATAATTTACACGTAGTAATGAAATAATTAAAAATGTACAATGTAATCATTATTGAATAATTCGCGTGTACAAATAAGAATTAAAGAATAAAGAAAAATTCCATTTTTTGTTCAAGTTCTATTCCTAATAAAAATAAACTTTTACCTTATTTGTTGTTATACCTATTTTTTAATAAACAAATAATTAAGCGCGCACGATCATGGTTCAAGTGACTTTGTGCCAATAATCCCCTATAAAAAAATTATTGGTAATCTCATTAAGCATGATACACCAATCTGATATATTTGAATTAAAATGTAATTATTTGAAACCTTGCATATTAACTTGCAATTAAATAAATATATTTAATATTTGAACATTTATAAAACATATTTATAAAAAAATATCCAATTAATTTTTGCTTACATATTATTTAAAAAATCTCAAAGTTGGTTAATTTTTTTAAAAAAAAATTTTAAATTTTTTATATATTTATAAATTAACCAATCAAAATTAAGTATTTTTTGTGCTACTACGCAAGTGTCTTGGTGTAACTTTGGTCAGTCTATAAACCTGCAAAATTTCAACTGATTATTATGTAGAAAAAATAGTTATACTAAAAAGAAAATTAGTTATTGAAATTAGTTTACTATTTAAAAAAGAAATAATTTATATATTGCATCTGCGATATTGTCGCACCTTTTGCAGATCATAAAATCAGGTGTAAAATAAAATCAAAACAGTTAAAGTAACCCATTTTTTTCATTGGTTAAGGTATAGATTGTGTGTATGGGTGGGTTTTATAGTAAAATTTTGCAAAGAATTTTTTTTGTTAGAATTCTAAGAGTAGTTTCATATATTCAATTTTAAGTTATAGATGATTTTTGACAAAATGAATGTTTGTTTTAAATTTTTTGATCATGTAACATTACATCTTATCTTGAAATTTGATTGGGAGAGCGACATATAAGGCGCATCACATGAGGTGATTAATAAATTTACTCTATAAAAAATTAGTAATTTTATATAGCAAAATTAATAATACTTATATAGGGCGTCTTCAATTAAAAGGGCCCATTTTTACATATATTTTATTTTGAGATATTTGAGTTTAATTATTTGTTTTGATTTTCGGACTGATCCAGAATCAATCAAATTTCACGATATTGATTGGTTAAAGACAGCAGGTGACTATCGGGTAAACTCGTGCCGTGTTGGCTCTACGCAGCCTCATGTAATTTTTCTTTTTACATTATCTTGATTTTTTATTATGTAATTCGACTTTTATTTATAATTAAAAAAAGTTAATCATGTCAAAATTTATATGAATTTAACAAAACTCATTTTTCAAAAAAATGTAAAAATGGGCCCTTTTAATTGAAGACACCCCCATATATAAAAAAGTTAGCAATTATAAAATTTTTTTAGAATTTAATATATATATATATATATATATAATGAACCTCTAAATATATATTTTATATTTATATCATTTAAAAATATATTAATTATTAATTTTATAAACTTGCTATATAAGTATATTTTATATAAAAAATTACTATATTTTGTATATTTATGAGTACTTATTTATAAATTATACTAATAATTTTTTTTAAAATTTTAAAAAAATTTTATCCTATATATAAAATATGAATTTGACTAATTTTAACATCTGGTTAAAGTTATAAATTTTAACCACCCTTTATTTTATAGAAGTTTTTTATATAGAAATTATTCTTTAAAGATTAGGGTTAGGGTAAGGGTATAGGTATATTAAGTTAGAGGAAGGATTGATTATTTATATGCAAAATTAGATGCCAAAAACTTTTATTTAATAGCCCAAAGAAGTTTTTGTAATAAAATTTTGTGATATTAATAATTTTTTGATTTTTTTCTAAATTTTCTTAAAATTTTCTTTATTTTGTTACAAAAGATCCTGCGACCTAATTGGTAAATTATAGGATGGTTACATCACCAGGGGGCAAGTTAGCAATACACATAAAATATATAAAGAACATTTTTACTTCATAAAAAAATATAGTTTGCATAATAAAAAAATGATATAAATTAAAAACTATATAATTTAAATAGGGAATTGCTATTTCCACCCCCACTTTTGCTAATGCCACCCCCCAGCCGGCCTCCGACCCTTCCGACCTAGTCACATGCAACGTAGTACAAATAGAGATCACATGACTTTTGGATTCGGGCAAAATTTTAGGTTACGCAAAACCTGTGATCTCGTGATTTGCGTAACCAAAAAAGCCAATCAAAATTTGAACCAGAACTTGGTACAAATTGAACCAATTTGGGTTCAGAACTCAGGTCACTTGAACCAGAAATTGGTTCAAACTGAACCACTTCGGGTTCATTTAAACCAGAGCTTGGTTCAAATTGAACCACTTCGGGTTCATTTGAACTAAGTTCTGGTTCAAATTGAATCACTTTGGGTTCATTTGTACCAAGTTCAGGGTCAAATTGAACTACTTCGGGTTCACTTGAACCAAGTCTGGTTCAAATTGAACCACTTCGAATTCATTCGAACCAAGTTCTGGTTCAAATTGAACCACTTCGGGTTCATTTGAACCAAAAGTTGGTTACCCGAAATGGCTCAATTAGAACCAATTTCTGGTTTAAGTGAATCTGAAGTTGTTTAACTTAACCAGAACTTGGTTCGAACCAAAGTGGATCAATTTGAACCAGAACTTAGTTCAAATGAACCCGAAGTGGATCAATTTGAACCAGAACTTGGTTCAAATGAACCCGAAGTGGTTCAATTGACCAGAACTTGATTCAAATGAACCCTAAGTGGTTCAATTTGAACCAAGCTCGAACCCGAAGTGGTTCAGTCTGAACCAATTTCTGGTTCAAGTGACCTGAGATGGTTCAATTTGAACCAAGTTCTGGTTCAAGTGAACCCGAATTGGTTCAATTTGGACTAAGTTCTGGTTCAAATTTTGATTGGCTTTTTTGGTTACACAAATCACGTGATTGCTGGTTTTGCGTAACCTAAAATTTTGCTAAAATGTACGAATCCGAAAGTCACGTGATCTCTATTTGTACTACGTTGCACGTGACTAGGTCGGAAGGGTCGGAGGCCGGCTGGGGGGTGGAAATAGCAATTCCCTTTAAATATTTTTTATAAATTTATAAATTAATAAAACAAAATATTTACCTCTAAAAAAATTTAATTAATATATAATAAATTAAGTTTAAAACTTAATATTTTAGTATATATAATCTGAATAATATAGTTTAAAATAACATTTATTAGCTTTAATGTTATTACTAAGCTTTTTAATTTATTATATAAAATATGAAAAAAAATTTAATTAATATATAATAAATTAAGTTTAAAACTTAATATTTTAGTATATATAATCTGAATAGTATAGTTTAAAATAACATTTATTAGATTTAATGTTATTAATAAGCTTTTTAATTTATTATATAAAATATGATGTATCAGAAGTAATAATACGATCTATATCTTGAAATTGTTTAGAAAGTTCTAAAATTATCTGATTTTTTGTTTGGAAAATCGATTCTGTTTCAACTATTTTATAGAATGTTTATTGGATGCAGTGTTAAAACTTGATTAGATCATAACAAGTCATATTACTATGGAAAATCTATAGACAGTTCTTAGGGACAAAAGCACTATTAGATTCAGATAATAAAAAGCATGATTCTTAATAATACTATTAGTATAAAATAGTTAATTTCAATTAGTAATATTCTTAAATGTACAATTATTCTTCTTTATACCGTAAATTTTGGTACAAGGCACTCTCTTGATTTGTACTGAGTATATTCAAGCCTATTTGTTGTGGTGTTTTGTAAGAGACCTGGGGTATAAATCAAGTTTTGTTGTTATGTGGAATATAAGATACCCAGGTACCTTGCGCTGAAATTTATAGTAATTATCACTAAATTATCATCTCTATAATTACATTATAGTAGTTATACTAAAATTTGCAATAATTAATTTATAAACTTAATTAATAAATACAAACTAGGTAACTGGAAAGATAAATTTATTTTAAAAAATTTTAATTAAATAAAGAAAACTATTGTTTGGTATCTGATGCATTTGGTGCACCCTCCAAGATCTCAAAATTTTACAAAAATAATTCCTGTTATGTTACTAATAAAAAATGCTTCTCATGTAATTTTACTATAGCTACAACTCTAACTTTGACCTTAACTATATTTTAATAGTTAATTTATTTGGCTATATTTAGTGTTGGGTTTGATATTGTACATGTTCAATGTTCAGTCCAGTCCAATACATTGAACTAAAATAGTAATGCCACCAAAATTAATTTTTAAAAAAGGCCTATTTCGTCTTTATTAGAGAAAATTAAAATTTTTATAAGGAAAAGCAAATAAAATTTATATAACTATGTTCCTTATAATTTTGTCTATTTAAAAAAAGTATTAAATAATTTTGTCTTTCTAATAAAATATATCAAAAACAATTTCGTCTTCAAATTTTAATTTCGGGTTTTAGAACCTGAAATAATTTCGTCCTTATGTATAGACTAAAAAAGATTAAACATTGGATTTTGGTAATATTAGATTAATTAATATTGGCAAATAGAATATAGACTAAAAGCTCAATTTTTGTTACTATATAAAAGAATTTGTTTATTAATAATTTTTAATAATTTAAATATATCTGATATATTGTTAGAACATAAGTAAATAATAAATTTAAAAAATTTTTGTATTTAATTAGAAAATAAAAAATGTATAGAATTATAAGCCAATAGAACAAATATAGTAAACTGACAACCAAGTTAAGTATAGTCATATGATAATTAACCAATTAAATAATAAAAAATAAAGCAAATTTTTTTTATAATTAAATTTTTTTTAAACTTTGAATAGAAATAACTTTACAAAAATTTAATCAAGTTTGTTAAATTTTTTTTTAAATGAATTTTATAAACCTATAAAATTAATTTTAAAAAAAATTATCAAATTTGATCAAGTTTTGTTAAATTATTTGATTTAAACTTTTAAAAAGTTACTAAAAAAATTTGCTTGATTTCTATTACTATATACAAATAGATATAAAGTTTAAGTATATCAGATATATACATTATATATGCAGGTATATTATTTTGATCATAATATTCTATTAGAGCTAAAAAAATCTGAAAATATTACTAACTATTATTTTTCATAAGCAAGAAACTTTACATATAATAAGATTTTATTTAGTCTTATTCAAAATCTTTATAATTATATATATATATATTTAAGCTATTTGAGTAAATTAAATATTGCTAGTTAAAAAAAAATAAAAAGTAAAAGAAAATTATAAATTTATATGATTTTAGCAAAAATTTAATTATTATAATAAGGGTACTGCTATTTATACTATGGTTTTTGCTATTTGCACTATGGATTTTGTGTAATATTAGATCATTAATTAACCTTTACTATTTGCACTATAGTATAGTTATACGAACATTTGAAAAATCTTATTTTGTACTTTATATGTTGTTAATTTACAAAAAAAAATGAGTTTTTTATTGGTGCAGCATTAAAACGGTCTGAGGTTATACAAAAGTTGCAAAAATCTTATTCTGCACCCCTACATGTTGTTAATTCACAAAAAAGGCGAGTTTTTATTAGTGCAATATGAAAATAGTTCAAGGTTATACAAAATTGCAAAACTCTGGCCCGCATTATGTTAAGGCCTTAAAAAATTAGGTAAGGGTTGGCCCGCATTATAAAATTAGATTTAGGGTTGGCCTGCATTATGTTAAGGCCTTAAAAAATTAGTGTAAGGGTTGGCCTGCATTATGAAACTAGAGTTAGGGTTGGTTCTCATTATAATTTCAGTCCGGGAATATACCATATTTGGCTATCGCAGATCGCACCTTATTTGGTAATGATCATCTGTCGGATTGTTCTCGATTTCTATTCCAGATTATTCCACGAGCTATAAAGATTAACCGATAAGATTTAACTATTAAAACCTCTATAAGTGCACACCCTCTCTAAGCGCATACGCAAATTAGCCAAAATACGCATATGATCCCTATAAATGCGCTTTTTCTTATTATTTTTTAAGCACATGTTAAAGTTTGATCCCAAGAATATGCACATATCAGATATAAAGGTTTTACTACGTATATTTGATTTCAAATGAGGTATCGATTTATTTTATTTTCCGAAGGTTTATAATTTCATGGTGTATTCAAACACTTCCATTTTATTTCCAATTTATTAAAATACAACAATATAAGTTGCAATCAATAACCGGGATGGCAAATGTCATAGTAGCTAGAAAGAAAATAAAAAAAACGTAGCACCAAATATAATTACAGAATTATATTATAACTGAACATAAAACAAAAAAAAAATTATTGCAGTAAAACGTAAAGCATTAAAAAAAAAAAAGACTCGATTGTCCAAAATATTATGCATCCATAAATCCTAAGTTCATTCTTAACATAACCATAGCCGATCTAAATATCTTACTAACATTATACAGTTATAGTCACAGCGGATTTGAAATAAATAAATGCCTATTTCACCCTTTCAACTTCAAATCCAATATGAAACTAACGCCATATGGCGTCCAACTAGAGGGGGTTCTAAAAAAAAAAAAAAAGAAAAAAAAATCCAGTATGATAGCAATATCCAATACTGAATATATCCATCAGCATGCTCTATCTTTGCATGCTTTTGATGATATTCGAATGCCTTGTGTTTATCCTAGTTAACTCCAATTTCATTTGGATATCAATAGCCAAGACTGAATAATTCACTAGCATCATCCACCTCAGCCAATTTTCAATAACGCTTGAATGCTTATATTTATTCTTGTTGACACCTCGACTGTACCTTACATAAGCTGAAAAATAAATTAAAATTGAGAACTATTTATCCTTTAATGACACGCGATTAAAATAGTAACGTAACATTCACTTCCCTTTTCATTCGGTTAATGCCATTGATCGTGATATGCTGCAATTGAAGAAATCTTATATCCGTAGCTAATTTCATAATAGTCGTGTGTGGCCGTGAAGTAACCTCATTCTTTTGCTTAATATGTACATTAAAGCCCGAATAAATGTTCTAGGTTGAAAGTGATTCGTATATATAGATTTCTCTCCATTCCTGATATTCATTTTTTTTAAAAAAAACTCAAACAATTATAAAATCAAATAACTTAACGTATTTTTTTAATAATATAATAATACCTGAACTAGTGAATATTTCACATCTATTTTCACCAAGGTGCATTTGGAATATGTTAACTTTAAATACTAGAAAATGAACATACATATTAATAAGCGTCAAATGCGAAAAAAACATCGATGAGACAATCAGGATCTAAGATATAGAAATCATATGACTCAGTCTGTGACTTAGATTAGATACACTATAAATACGCAAACCCAACTAATAAAATTCGTCAGCAAATTTCTTCTAATTTAAGAAGTAATAAAATAATAACTTATACTTCTTCGTTTGTAATACATAAAAGCTCGAAAATATCATAGCACTACGCATTAGTCCTATACTTTCTAATAAACATGCCCGAACTGCAAACCCTAAACGCAATAATTCAAGTAATTAATGTCATTAATGTACTAATAGCATTATAACTAACAATCAGATAGATAAAAAAGAACGCGAATACTTAACTTCATCCGGCAGAACTATGTAGACCTTGACGAAAAAGTTTCAGATTACTTTGTATTAAAATAAATAAGAATTTATCATATTTTTATTAAATCGTGTAATAAATTCTTACTTATTTTAATACAAAGTAATCTGAATTTTTTTTCGTCAAGGCTTACATAGTACCTGTGATAGTCTAAAGCCAGGTAGTTTTTTAAATTGATTACTAATCGATTTGTAAATTAAAAGTCACGTGGCACTACAAGGCTTTAGACGACCTCCGGATGTGAAATTATTCTTGCAGAACTGCTCCCGAATTTTCTAAACAATCTTGATCATTATCCAAATTTAATAGGCATTTCATTTCTTCTAGTATTTCTAATAATTCGCCTTTATTTTTCGATTTTAACCCTGAATAGTTTTTTCGGGTACTTTCACCAAGCTGTTCACGAAGAGTTTCTATCTTCACCAAAATTTCTGGTATAGTCATATTTTCTTCATTCTTTTGAGCTTCGGCTTCCTGTTTTGTAATAGGTATCAGCCTAAACAATTGAAGAATACTATTATTAATAAATGTATCAATAATAAAACTTTGTCTAGCCTGTTTAGCAAGTAATGTAAAATTTATTAAATTTTCATTCAATTCATGTTCTCCATCCAGACTTCGACAAGCAGATCTCAAATTTAATGGATTTACAAATTCGAGACTTCGTAAAAGGGTCCGAAATCTTGACACTCCATAGTTGATTCCGGACGAGTTCTTGGTCCTGAGAGTTGGTCTTCGTTATACCTGATTACTTTAAATAAGTTCTTCCTAAGCTAATATTATTATCAGTTAAAGTTTTACCGCAATTAATTAGAATCAGCAAAGAATTTACCTTGAAAAATTTCTTACAGTTACGTGCTGCAATTTTCCAATGGTGATCTTGTGGAATAGGAGGTATCAAAGATTTTAAGGCCTTGTTTACCTCCTCGATAATTGCATCCAGGCCTTGGTGTTGTTCATGAAGACCTGACCGAGAGACAACACAGCTTTTCTCTACGATATTACGTATTTCAGGATGAAGTTTCATTAATTGAATTTCATCAGCAGCTTCTATGAGTCGATAAATGGGGTGACGTCTCGCAGACCAAACGGGAGAAAACACTCTTCTAGCAGCCCTCTTTAAAATCGGATTGTTCGTTCTTATGGCCTTTCGATAATTAATTATTGCTTGAAGGTATAAGAACATCTATTATTATTAATAAAGCAACAAAAAAAAAAATTAATGTATTATTAACTAACTTTCATTACAGCTAATTTCAAATTTTTAAAAACTCCCCTAAAAATTTCACCGAATTGTTGTCGGGATTCATAAAATACAAAATAAATACAATGCTTATTTTTAATATATATAACAACGTATGAATCCCAACAGCATTTCGGTGATTTTTAAATTTTGAAATTGGGTGTAAAAAAAATAAAGAATTATAATTCCCGGCATCAATAACTGACTTGTTCATATTTTATCATGTAAAGTGAATCTTGCTGCTCTTTAACCCACGCAAGATATCCCTCAACTGATGGGGTAGAATGGTTTTTTACATACGGCCATAGAAGCTCCATAGCCATTGCTTGACGATATATAGTACAGATAGAATCCCAGGATTTATGATGATCTGCGCATTTCTTGAAATAAGCGAGCTGCTTTTCGGTCCGATAGCCCTGACATATCGCATATCGTTTTAGATCGATTTCCCTAATATATATTTAGAAAAAAATAATAATAAGTAAATAAATAATAAAAATACAAATAATAAAACTCAAATATTTGAATAATTTACCAATTCAGTTCTACAAATGCACGAAGCATATTCATTTCTTCGTGTAGTTGCCCTGGTATAAGGACCAACCAAGGAAACTTTTCTTTTAACTTGGTGGCATAACGGTACGGGACACCATCACAAGTTACTGCCACCCATTTACGAGTTCCGTTTCTGATACCAGATATTGTCTCTATGTGTAATAAAATTTTTTCAATATTTGCAATCGAGTTAGGATTAACATTAATTGGATCGGGAATATAAATATTAAGGATATCGACTTCTTGATCAGTAACTTGCTAAGTAGGACTGATCTTAGAAACAGACGTGCCACTTTGTTCATTAATCTTGTAAGGTTTGAAAATTAAAGGATTAATTAATTGATTAGTTAAGTCATTTGCAATTTCTATTTCTTTCCCTTTTTGGATTTCAGCCAACGTTGGTAGTTGCATCTTACAATTTGGGCATATTTTTTTCAATTTTCAATGTTTTGCATATTGCAACTGGAACACGTTTTCATCTTGGCAATATTTGCTGGAGTAGATGCTACAAGAGAATCGATAGTATTAGTAGATAATAATTTTTCTTCGGACAATAATTCTATAAACCGGCAAGATAAGAATGTAACTCCTCGTTGATGACTTCCTGCATTTGGGTACCGATACTAAAAAGTTCGTCGAATTGTGACCTACTAAGAGAATCATATGCCCAAGGTAAATTAGTATGTTGAATCTTGTTTTCCAACGACATGTTAAAAGCAACAAAACTGGTTACAATATGATAAGTAACCATATTGAACCCTCTATCTAAATAATTCTTCTGTCCTTTTTGCTTGTTGTCAAATGCGAGAAATAAAAGTTCCTCGGGTAATGGCTCCTCTTGTTTTGATAATTCATCTTGCCACTTTAGAAATCGATTATAACTTCCACAACTTGTTATGTGGTTGTCTATATTAATAACCATTTTGATCGTGCAACTGTATATTTAATAGCAGAAGCGGCAAGATGAATTTCTGATATATATTTTCCATGCCGAGCCCCGTAAATTGAATCAACAGCGACGGCAGTTTGAAAAGCTTTTCTGGGCTTAAAATATTAGTAGCGTAATTATTCTGAACCAGAGTCTCAACAAACTTGACAACAACTTTATTACGACTATTGAGCCATTCCCGTGGGCTACACACCATAAGATTCTCCAAAGAAAACCTACTATTATTTTGAATCAATAAATCTATATCATTTAATAATGACACACGTTCTGCTTTAGCTATTTCAATAATTGCATCAATACGTTTTTGCTGACTAGCAAACCTCAAATTCCACTGCTCAGTAAGAACTTTATTACTTTCATATTCCTTTTCATACAAATTTCGCATCACAGTAATATCTTCACAGGATTCTTGTAGTTGCTTTTTTAATTCTTCTATTTTATTTCTTTGATCTTTGAGATACTGACGCATTTGTTCAATTTGACCGTTGAGATCCATTATTAATTGAGACATTTGCTGATTTTCTTGTTGAGTAGTTTCCAAAAGCCTTTTAGTTCTATCAAGTTCAATCGCTAGATCATCTTCATTTTCAAGCCGGGATCTTTTGTTTTCTTGAGAAAAACCTGAAGAACCTACAAGAGACTCATGAAACTGAGGATTAACAAAAAACTGATTATAATGTACTTCACAAATCAAATATTTTTCCAAAGAGTAAGGGAGGTTAGTAAGTTCGGGAAATAATTATAATAACATTTAAGTCGTTCAGCAGTTTTCTGACCCTTAAAACCCCGCCATTTTTGCTGCTCTTTAGTCCCACAAGAACTTAATCCAATTCCACTATATTTTTCGACGAAACCTGCGAAAATACACCCTGGCTCTTCTTCCATTGGTTCTTCCCTTGGTACTTCCATTCTTGAAACTGGTAAATGAACGATATAAGTCACTTAATATGCTAGCAAAGATGGGTTTTTTCTTTAACATGCATAGAAAACGTTCATTAATTATGTTCTCATCTACCTTTTTGAAAATAACTTATTTCGTGGGATTATTTGGGATTGTCGAAACTTGTCGCTTTTATTATCTATTCGTATATCGTTTAGTAACAAATGGATATATAAAATGTTGTAAAATCCAAGTACCGAATATGAGTACGAAAAGAAGTGTGACAACCAATCAAATGCATGGATCCGTTTGTAGATTATTCTAGAACCTGATTTCCAAATTTGGTATATCCCGGACTGAATTTAGTTTAGATTAGATTACCAAATAAGATTTGTGTAATATTACACAACATTAATGGCGTGAATAACTGTTAATCTACAAAAAAAGTGAGTTTTAATTGGTGCAATATTAAAAAGTTCAAGGTTACATGAAAATTGCGAAAAATCTTGTTTATATAGTATTAATTTACAAAAAAGAGGAGTTTTTATTAGTGCAATATATATTACCATGGTGCAAATAGAAAAGGTGATTGATGATCTAATGTTATACAAAATCCATGGTGCAAATAGCAAAAACTATGGTGTAAATAGCAGTATCCTTATAATAAACTATATGAAAAAATAGTATAAAAATCTATTAAAAACTAGGAATAAATCTGTTATTTTTTACTTAAATAAACAAAAAATATATATATATTTTTTTTGCTAATTACCTGGTGGTCATATTATATAGTAGGGAATTACTTATGCAAATGCAGATTTGCTACTGGTTTTTTAACCTTACAATTAAAATAAAACTCGTCCAGTTACTATAGGCACTTATCTGTGACCTGCCAGAATAGATTTCTTCTCACTAATACCAGGTTATCATTGTACCTCTAATTATTAGATCACTGACGTGGATCCACAGCCAGTTATAACCACCAACTTTTTTTTAAAACTTCTTCCACCTAGATCCGGCAGAAATGTTAACTAGCAATAACTGCATAAGAACTAAAAAAAAAACTTGACAAATATACGAAAAAGAGATGAGAGGGAGTGAAGACAAAGGGGTAAGTAAAAAAAGAGGGAAAACTAAAAATAAATGAAAAAAGATAAATGGACAAGATAAAAAAAACAAAAAAAAAGTCAATAGTATGGCATATATATTTTGAAGAAAAAAGAAAACGAAATAAAAAACACAAACAAGAAAGTAAGAACAACAATAAAAATTATATAATACTGCACAAGGAAACGCCTCACCAAAGTATTATATGTACATAATAGGAAAAATGAGAGAACAATCTGGAATTTAGTTTTCGCAGATCTGCCTACTCCACTGCGCCACGTCTCATTACACGTCTGTTCCTGTTTATTCACCTGCATACCTTTTTCCCGATTAGAATAGGAACAGCAATGCTGATCTTTTGGAGGGGGTACGCTGGATTTCTCACTTTCCATCCAAAATTTCAGAGAAAAAACTTCAAGCGAGAATATGATAGGAGGTGTATAGTCAAATATATTCTTATATCCAAAAATCCTTAAAGAGAGTATTAAAAAACTTATTTTTTAGTTTACTGCCTAGCCAAGCTATAAACCTTCGTCGACAAAAGAAACCTTCCACCAGAATTTCTTGTACCAAGGGTGCCCACTGCCAGTTATTTTGCACAACTGACGCTTCTGGCTTGCATGCCGAATATATAAAGGAGTTCCTGAAAAACAGAGAGAAAAGTTGACCTTTATAAAAACCAGTATTAATAGCTGCTTTGTCTTTTACTAAAAAAATTTTTGTTTTTCTTTTGTTCAGAAATTTGTACAAATGATCGTCAAGAAAAGTTTTGAAATCAATATTAATAAACAAAAAAATATATATTAATTATGTATTTATAAATAGTTTTAATATAATAATATTAAAAAATATAAAATTTTTTATTAAACATATGGATATGAACATATGGGCCCTCAAAAGTAGAAACCAAGGAATTTGGCCGATCACAGGTTTTGAGAAAATCAGCAAAAACTATTTTGTTACACAAAATCAAAACAATGAAAAATAGGTTATTCATGATTAACAAACCTGTTTAAACAGAATTATTAGATTTGTAGATTCTGTATTACTATTGGTAAATCTCGGTAAATCTATTTTAGATAATAGCGTCAAAAGCTTTTAACTGTTGTATCGCAAAAATTTATTAAGTGGTCAAATTTTCATTATTAAGTAAAAAAAATTGGATCTAAAATTTTACATATAATCAATCAAACAGGTCAATTTTCAAAAAATAGTCAAATTCATTGGTTTCTACTTTTGAGGGCCAAGTATATGTTCAATATTTAGTCCAGTTTAATAGTTGCTAAAATTAGATGAATATATATTTAATATTAATACTGACTATATTTGCCTATAAGAGTTACAAAATATATTACTGATTTGGTTTTTTTGTTTATTTTGAAGCACCAAAAAATATAATTACATAACATGCAATATGCATCAGCTAGTTGATACCAATAAAGTTTAGAGCAGATGATTTAATATATTAATATATCTTTTATAGTATTAAAATAAGTATTCTTATTCTAGACCTTGGTTTAGAATAGTTATTATGTTCTTAGGGTTTAGGCAAATTAAACTAGACCTCAAATATGATTGGTTCAGATCTAATAGCTATTGAGTAAAAATACTAAGTTTGTTACTATATGTATATTGTTTGCAAAGCCAGTTTCACAATAAAAATTTTAATCAATTTTAAAAAATAACTTAAAAACAGTTTTTTTATCTTAATTAATTTTTATTTATTTATTATTTTTTACAATATACAAGTAAAAATAAAAAAAAAAGTAAAAAAGTAAAAAAAAATTTGAACAAAAGAACAAAAAAATCTATCAAAAAAATAATGTCTACAAATATTAAGTGGTGAGTAACGTGCAAAGGATTACAAGAACTAATAAAAAATACACTCTAAAAATGTCTTCACTAGAAAGGAACTATAGTAACTCTGATGACAAGGTTATGTAAGACCCCAAACAATCTATATGAGGTCATATTTAAAAAATTGCTAATGGAGCCTTTTTTTAAAAAATAATTATATTTTAAAAGTAGGTATTGGATAAAAAAGTGATAAAAAGGTTATATTTGAAAACAGTTAATAGGCAAAAAAAGTATACAGTTTGATCTCTCTATAGTCACACCCAATATAGTCACACCTCTATATAAGCACACAAAATTGTGCAACAGACTTAAAATATAGTAAGAAAATCTCATTAAAGTCACATATCACTTATAATCACTATCACCAAAAAATTTTGATTTTTTTATCCATTTTATTAATAATAAATCTCATTATAGTCACCAATTTTGACTAAATATAGATTTTAAAATCTGATTGGCAATATTCATATTCATGTTTATTTAAGGGTAGGGTGAACGTAGATCAATTTTTATATGATCTACATGGTACTATAAGATTTTATATAGAAATTAAACATATGCCCTGATAAAACTTTTTAGAACTGTGACCAATTTTAACAAAAATTTGGTATCAAGTAGAATGAGCCCTTATTTTCATAATCGTGAAATTCTAAACCTCATAATATTTGAAAAAATCCACTTTCATATATTGATAAAAAAACTTAGATAGATCTAAATTTACTTAAGTAGCACAAGAAATTGCTAATTTTGATTGGTCAGATTACGTTGTTTACAATCCTGATTGGTCAATCATATGATTTCATATGATTGCAATGTGATTACTATTAGAAATGATCTACATTTACCCTACCCTTAAAATATTCTATTAAAAATTCTTAAAGGTTTGACAGCAAATAACTTTTGATCCAGTAGTCTGATTTGAATGAAACAACTGACAAAATGTTTGTCTCGATGTAATAATTCTAATGAGTTCAAGATCATTAAAATTGAATCACACACTCCTGAGATCATTAAGGATTTGTTTTACTTTACATGTTTAAGAATTGATTAAATTTAAATATCTGAGTAAAAAATCCTTAAAGATCTAGCATTTTGTAATTAGGTTTGGATGATTTTGGACTTTTTAGAATTAGCACATTGAGTCAAACTCTAGTAGTTGTTTTATCCAAATTGGGCCACTGGATCAATATCAAACATTTTAAATTTTTAATAATTTCAAATATGCACAAATATATTACTTATTGGCCTTTGGTTATGTGACTATAACAAGTTATTTTATTTATAGGCACTCTATACAATCAAGAATGCTAATGAGAGTAATTTTTATAACTCTTATATTTAAAATGTACTAATGAAAAATTCAAGTAATAAATGCAAAAACCAAAATTTGGAAAAATACAAAAATTGTAATAAAATAGCATAAAATGGGGGTTTATTTTTATTTTTATTTTTTTAAATTTTTTTTTTACATTTTATAGAATATATATTTATAATATGTGGCAGATTATGCAGTAAATGGACTTAATAAAATTATCTGATATTTAAAATATTGCTTATATATACCAATAAAAAGTGCTAACAAAAAAAATTTACTATAATACTCAAATATAAGTTCACATAGATTATTTGGGTCCTAGTTATGTAAAACCAATATAACAAAATAATACCAAAAATAGTAAAAAAATTATAAAGTTTATAAAATTATACTAAAAGAAATAAAAAACCTGGTAGCAAAATAAAATCTAAAAAAGGTAAAAAAAATAACAGCTTACTAAAAAGTATTGACATTTACAATGAAACTATAATGACTTTGGTAACAAAATGACAAAACTATAACAAAAATACAATACCAAATGTGATGACACCAAGTGTTATAATACTAAAAACCAAGTAACAACAAAGCATCAAAACAAAAAAATGATGCAGATTGTTATATATATATATAAACTGGGATTTACAAATTAATCATAGATTTCAGTTCAGATTAAGTTTTTCTATAAAAAATTTAAGCACAAAAATACTATAACTTTTGTGATTTTCCTATTTTTTATTTTATAGATATTATAAATGAGAAAATTTATATTGCCTCTTGCGATACACCTTATATGTCACTCTCCCAATCAAATTTCAAGATCAGGTGTAATGTTATATAATTAAAAAATTCAAAACAAACATTCAGTTTGTCAAAAATCATCTATAACTTAAAATTAAGTATATGAAAGAACTCTAACAAAAAAAATTTATTGCAAAATTTTACTATAAAACTCTCTCTCTTACCCATACATACAATCTATACCAACCCTAAACAATAAAAAAAAAGTTATTTTACTTGTTTTGATTTTACATTATACCTGATTTTATGATCTGTGACATGTGCAACAATATCGCACATGTGATATATAAATTATTTCTATATTTTTTACCCATTTACTAACCTGTAAGCAATTAAATAAATTTTAATATAAATGATTTATTAGACAAAAACATGCCAGTCTATTAGACAAAATCTTGTTTTTGACCATTTGACCCATTTTATTAACTCAGCCTAAAAAGAGCAAAGCGATAAAAAACTAGATAATTTATGATTCAAATTAAATAAATAATATACTCATATTTGGTAATAGCAATTTTTATTTTATTTTTTTATTATTATAGATTAATATTTATATTATATCTTTAAGACAAAAAACAAAAAAATAAATTATATGTGTAGTTACCAGAAAAACTTTATCATTTTTAATTTGTATAAGGTTACATTATTATAATATTTATATCTTAAATTTGAAAGAGAAAATATTTATTATTGTTATCAATATTATAGTAGTTAGTGTTATATATTATTTAGCAAGGTGTGTTTACGTGGCTAGAGTAAAAAAACAATTAAACTGCTATTATAATTTAAAATAATCTTATTGTAATTTAAAGTTTACTTGATATAGTATTTATTTAACATTTTTAAAACCATATTTTATAGTATGTATATTGCTATATTTTCTTTTTGAAACTTTATTGCTTTTGACTTTTATATGATATAATTAATTATGAATTCATATTATTTCACTGACAATCACTTCACAGACATAATACTTCACCGACAACCATTTTACCGACAAGCTTTTTTTACCGACAAATAACTCGCTGACACTCGATTTGCCGACAAGCATGTTTTTACCGACATGTTGATTTTACCGACACACACTTCACCGACAGTCAATTTTACCGACAAAATCAACTTACTGACAAGCTCATTTTACCGAAAATAGAATTTACCGACAAGAATATTCTACTGACAATACAATTCACCGACAAATAATTCACCGAAAAACAATTCGCCAGATGCCTTAAGTATCACAGTTGATGCTGAAGTTATAGGGTCTCGATTTGAAACTATAAGGCCTGCTAAAATCCACATATACTCTGTAAATATGAAACCTATACCCAAACCCTATCCTAACCCTATAAGACAAAGACAAAAAAACATCCAAAGAAAATTTTAAAATTTTATATCAAAATAGGTCATAACTTCAGCATCAGCCGTGACAATAATTATTATTATCGTCATTAATAAAATGTGCAATTTTTATTGTCATTATTAATAAATTGCATAATACGTAATTATTCTTAGTAGTTTATTACATTGCCGCGGTCTAATCGTATTTTGTCGACAAATTGTATTGTCGGTAGAATAAGCTTGTCGGTATATTCTATTTTCGGTAAAATAAGCTTGTCGGTAAGTTGATTTTGTCAGTAAATATAACTGTCGGTGAAGTGTGTGTTGGTAAAATCAACTTGTCGGTGAAAAGGAACTTGTCGGTAAATCAAGTGTCGGCGAATTTTGTGTCGGTAAAAAAAGCTTGTCGGTAAAATGATTGTCAGTGTAGGTTGATGTCTGTGAAGTGATTGTCGGCGATTTGATTGCCACCCATTAATTATATCATATTGCTTCATATATTATTTAACTAGAACAGGACCCCAGACAATTATATTTGATCTGGTATATATGAAATGAGGTAAATTTTTTAAAAAAATTTAAAAGGTGGTATGTAAAAAATGAGTATTTTAAAAAAATGTAGAAAGGTAAAATGAGGTAAAAAAAAAATAAAAAAATAGTGGTAGAATTTTTATAAATAAATTTTTACAATTTTTAAGCTAGCATAATATAATTGAAGTAAATTATTATATTATTATAAAATGTATTGTATATATATATATTATTAATTGGATATTTCTAGTAGTACCTGATATTGAACATTATTAATTAATATTTTATTGAGAATAAGCAGAATATATGTATCAATGCAATGAATATATAAACTAAATAAAAAATTCTTTTAGAAATACTAATTTTAATTGTACTAAATATTACTATTATATTATTTAAATTTGTTATATATAGTATTAGTTGATTGTTTTTTATACTATATAAACAAGCTAACTTTAATATATAAGCTATATTTTAAACATTACATAACACTTTTACCCAACTTTAACTTTTTTTAAAATATAACATCCTTTTAAAAAAAACCAAATTTACATTCTCTTAAAAAAAAACAAAAAAAACTGGAACTATGTTCTCTAAAAAAAAAAAAACAGAATTAGGTTTTCTAAAAAAAAATTATAAAAAATTTCTTAAGAATATTTGATCTATAATTAGCTATATATTATAAATATATATTCTATAAAAAGTAAAAAAAAACTTAAAAAACCTCCTATTTTACACTATCTTATCGCAATTTTTGTATTTTTTTCAAATTTAGTATTTTTTTTAATTTTTGTCTTTATTACCTGAATTTTTTATTAGCACATTTTAAATATAAGATTAATAAAAATTACCTCCATTAGCATTCTTTTAAATATACCTTTTTTTGACTATTAACTGTTTTCAAATATAACCTTTTTTCCAATATCTACTTTTCAAATATAACCTTTTTTAAAAAAGGGCTCCATTAGCAATTTTTCAAATATGATCTTATAGATTGTTTGGTCTTATTTAACCCATATAAGCTTTGTTGTGCTTTGAAATACTTTATAATTATTCTTAATTATGATCACAATTATATTATATAATCACTATAGACCAAATATAATGAATTTTTTTTATTTATTAATATAAAAAAAATATAAAAAATTTTACAGTTACTATACTATATTAAATCTAACTACTATGCTAAATTTCGAATTTATTATTATGTCTAGAATTTAGTTACTGTCTATATATGTATACTACATTTTAGAGTTCTGAAGTTCAGTTTAGTTTAATAAAGGTTTAGATTCAGGTTCAATAAACCTGAACCTGAATCTGATTTGCTCTAAAAGTTTAATACAAGTTACTCTCGTTATAGTGAACTCTCAATATGGTGAAGATTGGCTATAGTGAAGAATTTTTTTAGAACAGAATTATTATTACTATAATAAAAGGCTCTTGATATAGTAAATCTTTCAATATAGTGAAGAAATTTTACAGCCTGAGGGTTTCACTATAACAAGAGTGACTTGTACTGAACTAAACCTGAACTTAAAATTATTGAATATGAACCTGAAATTATAAATCAGTATATTTTAATTTTACTTTTTTTAAAATTTGAAAAAGATTATTAAAAATTCAAAATTAAGTGTCTTTGATGCAAATGTTAAGGAAAATAAAATAAAATATGCCAATATAATATATTTGTTGGTGCTAAGTTAGAGCAAGAAGCCATAATCAATTAGTAAAATTTAGAAAATCATAGGAATTTGATAATTTTATTAATAAAATTATACAAATTTCTATAATTCTCTAAATTTTGCTAATTGATTATAGCACTTGCTCTAAATAAACTTGTTCAGCACCAAAAATACATTATATTAGTATATTTTATTTTATTTTTTTTTTAAAATTTGTATCAAAGATACTTAATTTTAAATTTTTAATAAAATTTTCAAAATTAAGCATCTTTTTTTCAAATTTTAAGTAAAGTAAAATAAAATATGCTGATTTATGTACAGTTTATTTCTGTTAATATCAACTCTGTTAATATCAACCTCCTGTTAATATCAACCTCCTGTTAATATCAACTTTATCAACAAACCGAATTTTCATATATAAAAATCTCCCATATATTAACTTTATTAATATCTCTTGTTGATATTTCTATTAACATAAAATATTTTTTTTATAATAAATATTCCCCATTGATATCCCTAACCAATAAAATTAATTGATGATTCACCAGTAAACTGGAGAGTGATCATAGTGTAACATGATACAGATTACATATAAAAATCACTATAGATGAAATGTGGTATGCTACTATCTAAAAAATTTTTTCTTACTAAGTTAATAGTACATGTCTACTAATTAAAAGTTGTAGAGCTCATTGAGATGCATCTAACGGTGGTTAGATCATCCAAATAAACCTAGTAAATAGCGATATATCATCAAAAAATGATTGGCTAACTATATAAAATCTATAAGTAAACTAATATTATTTATATAAAGATTTTATATAGTTGACCAATTGTTTTTTGATGATATCTTGCTATCCACTGGGCTAATTTGGATGATCTAACTACTGTTAGATGCATCTCAATGAGCTCTACAACTTTCAATTAGTAGAAATATCTATTAACTTAGTAAGAAAAAATTTTTTAGATAGAAGCATACCATATTTCACCCATAGTGATTTTCATATATAATCTGCATTACATTATACTACAGTACTATGACCACTCTTTAGTTGACTGGCAGATTATCAATTAAATAAAAATTATATGATATGACAGATTTACCAATTAGAAAAATTGACAAGTAATACTGATAGTATACTTATCTTTTGTTTTATAATACAGGTTCTTATTGGTTAAAGCTTTATAATATTTGAATAGTCAATCCTTCTTTGTTATCTATCCCTGCATATATCAACCAAATCACTGGATTCAAATAGGTTAATATTAATGAGGATAAACTGTATTTTTTGACTAAACAAGTTTATTAGTATAAGAAGTTATAATCAATTAGTAAAATTTAGAGAATTATAAAATTTGAATAATTTTATTAATAAAATTATACAAATTTCTATAATTCTCTAAATTTTACTAATCGATCCTAACTTATTGCACTAAGTAAACTTGTTTTAGCACCAAAATATACACAAATTAGCATATTTTATTTTACTTTTTTTAAAATTTAAAGAAAAGATGCTTAATTTTAAATTTTTGATAAAAATTTTCAAAAATAAGTATTTTTTCTTCAAATTTTAAGAAAAGTAAAGTAAATATACCAATTTAATGTATTTTTAGTTTTAAACAAGTTTACTTAGTACAAAAGTTATGATCAATTAGTAAAATTTTATGTAAAATACAATTTTTAATAATTTCATTAATAAAATTATACAAAATGCTATAATTCTCTAAATTTTACTAATTTTTACTTCTTACTCTAAATAAACTTGTTCAGTATCAAAAAATATATTTTTTTTTTATTCAAACTCAAACTAGTCTGCAAAATTTGGACTAGCCCAACCAAATTTATGATTGAGTTTGAGTTTAGTATAAAGTTTTAAATAATAAAATTTAGAGTTTGAGTCTGGTCTGGACCAAACCAAACCTGGACCAAACCTAGAATCACTAGCTCATATAAATGCTAGACTAAATCTAAACATGTTTATGAACTTATAAACTAAATCTGAACTAAACCTGAACCAGCTCTAAAAGTTCAATACTAAACCTAAACCTGAATCTGAACATGTTTTAAATATATTTAGATTCAGATTCAATACTGAACCTGAACTTGACCTAAATTTAGTTTAGTTCAGTTCATAGAAATACTACTATACCTATTTTAAATTATCTACTTTACTAGTTCTAGTTAAACTAATGTGCTATACTCAATTGTTGTACTGAGTCCAGTTCTACTACTATTCTAAGTTTAGAATCTGACTACTATACTACATCCAATATTATTTTTATAACTACCATGCTATGTTTGTTCAAACAATAATTCTAAAAAAAACTATATATAGTTAAGCACTATAGTACTATTTGTTATTACTGTATACAAGCAAAGCAATTCAAATAAATATGTATACTAATTGAATTGTAAAAACTTGTCCCATAAATTTAAATTGTACAATGTCAAGTTAAAGTACTTGTAGTTAATATTTTAAACTTTAAAAGTATTATAATAAAAATATATAAGTTCTATATACTATGTTAGTCTTGCTATATAGTTCATACTATAATTTGAAGGATTGGTTGATCCTATGAATAGTTGGTTGGATATAAGAAATTATATAACAGAATAATGTAATAGTTAATTTGACCTTAATTTTGAAGTATTGTTTTACTTAGATTATATTAAAATTGGGTCTTTTTTTAAAATTATATTAAAATTATATTTATAAAAATCAAATCAGTAAATATAATATATGATCATATTATTTATAACATAGTGGCTTTCTCTGTGATTAGCTATTTTTTTGTAGATTATTTTTATGGAATATAGCAATTTTGCCCAATAAGAGATAGCAAAGCTCATATTAAAATATAGTATTATCAGTTAATAAAATTATAATATTAAAAAATAATATAGTAGTAATTTATTATTAATTAAAATTTATTATTAACTGATTTATTTTAATTGATATATTAATTAATTCAAAATAATAAAGCACGAGAATTTTTTTATTTTTAAAATTTATATTTTTAGTTTATTTAAAAAAAAGGTAATACAAAAATTCTATAAAATTTAAAGCTACATGTCCTATTACAATTTATGCACTTGTTAAATTACTCATTGCTCTTTCAAAAAGTATGTTTACATTACTATCTAAAGATAAATTTTGCCACCCATATCACTATTATCGATTATTTTAGTATTAGCTAATTTACTTGTATTTATAGTATTGACCTATGAAAAATTACAAAAACAAGAATAACTCTCGAACCAGTAATCAGAATTCGATAAAACTACCACTATTCGACTTAGCTCGCTGAGACAGTTCGAATGAGCTATAGTACGTCCCAGTACAACCTCTGGTTGCCAAGATAGGAGTTGTCAAACATTTATTATTATATTTATTCTTAGATCAGCCATCTGATTGGCTAGACGATTGCTGCGGGCAAAAACGTTAGATCTAACAGATCTGAAAGATGTAGTTTTTATAGCTTATATACTAGATATCTCATATATCATATTTAATTATTTATCATATATATTACATTTATTATATTTATACTATATATTTTATTAATAGTAGTTGTAATATATATTACACATGTAAAAAGATATTGACCATTACATTTGTAAAAATTCAAAAAGTATAAAAGCGGCTGATGTGGACCTCAAGTTCAACATCGAGTTTTCATACTCTTTCAATAAATAAATACAACTATTTACCACACAAATTTAATAGTTATTAGTATCCTCATATACTTTTAATTGTAGCTCTTTCATAATTGCAAATTGCCTTAAATCTTCTTTGATAAGTTTTCTTAAAAATGCCCTATCGATTTAGATATGACCCCGAATAATCTATGTGAGGTCATAGTTGAAAAATAGTTAATGGAGGGTCGTTTTCAAAAAAGGTTATATTTGAAACCCACTAAATGGCAAAATAGGTATATTTTAAGAATACTAATAGAGTAATTTTTATAAATGTTATATTTGAAATGTGCTAATGAAAATCGAAAAATGCAAAAATCGAAAAATGCAAAATTGGAAAATGCAAAATTGCAAAAATTGAAAAATTGCAAAAATTAAATAAAAATTAACCAAAATGAGAGGTTTTTTTTTAAGTTTTTCACACAACTTGTGGTTTATATATTTATGTTTGTTGGCAGCTTGTGAATGAAATGGGCTTAAGAAATTTTGAACTTAGTTTTTTTTTTTAGAAAACGGTTTGTTTTTTTTTTAGGGAATGTTTTGTTTTTTTTTAGAAAACATTCTGTTTTTTTATAGAACGTTTTTGCTTTTTTTAGAAAACATTCTGTTTTTTTTTTTTTTTAGAGAACATTGTATTTCAAAAAAAGTTAAAGGTGGGTAAAAGTTCTATCTAATGTATAAAATATAGCTTATATATACCAAACCAAAAGTGCTAACCAAAAAAATTTTTACTATGATACTCAAATATACCTTACATAGATTATTTGGGGTCCTATTTAGATATACTACAGTAACAAAGTTTGAAGTTACACAAAGTGACACTGTCTAAAATCACTCTAGTTACCTAATATCTTTGAAGAAGTGGATATAGGATAACAATAGCCATAGCCATATGATTAAATTTGTTTAGAGTTTTTTGTTAACTCTTACAATTTTTTCAATACTACTCACAAGATAATCTATACAATACTTATATCAACTTTCTAATTTAAATAAAAAATATTCATAGTGATAAGCATGTCCACGTATTAGAATACAACCTACTTTACAATAATCTACACAATTCTTAAAATTACAAAATTTATCTTCTCATAGTAGGTATTAGTAATTGGACCCATCCAAAAAATCGTGACCCGGGTGACCCATCAGGTCAACCCGCGGGTCACCCGGGTTGATCAAAGGGTCAAGGTAGATCTAATTGATAAAAAAAATTTTTTTATACGTTTTGCAATACTTTTTTAGGAAGCTCGAGTAACCTAACTCTATAGTAAAGAGGGGAAAGTTCACTAAGCTTTCACTCTGCTCTACAACATATTCACTTAATCCATCTTAATCCACCAAGTTTCATAGTATGATTTTTCAAACGAAGTTATAAAAAATGTAAGAAACTTCAAGTCACTTCTTACCAAAATTTCATTTTTTGTTGTGCAAAAAAAGAAGTTAAAACATCTAGAACGACGATTTAGCAAAGGTAACGTGAGTAAACAATGTTAATTTGTATAATTTTTGTTGTATACATTATACAAAAGTTTCAAAAATTGATATAAAAATTATATATATAATAGTATGTATAGCTAATTATTTCAAGCTTTTGTTTTTTGAGTATAAAAACTTAGATGCGAAGAGAGACTAAAATGTATTTGCGTGTATACCAACGTAAAAGATTTTTTGATGGAATAGTGGTGTGTAATAAGAGATTGTACAAGATATTTAGGTTCTAAATTTGATATATAGTTGAATATAAGATATTGTACAGTATAAGAAATTGTACCAATTTCGTTAATACTAATAGTAGATTAATAATAGTTATTGTATGGGTTGTAGTGAATAATCTAGGTACACACGGGTTCATATTCCGTGCCGAAGGCACGGGATTTAAATATGAACCTGTGTATGTAACGGGTTATTCAACATACCCATATAATAACTATCTTATTGCACGGTGTCTGATATAACAATCCCATGCCAATAAGTAAATGAAAAAAGCACAGGTTGTCACATAAGACCCATACAATAAGTTAACAAATTATTTAAATTAATAAAGATATGTTTTATTTATGTTGTAAAGACATCTGGAAGTATTTATCTTGGACTTTATATATTAAATTTTTTTAACTTTCGCGGGTTGACCCGCGGGTTGATCACGGGTTGACCCGCGGGTTGACTCACCCGTTTCTAACCAGGTTGCCAGATACTCAACCTGGGTCACCCGTCCACCCGCGGGTGACTCAGGTGGCAGTTACCCAGGTCAAAACACTAGTGGGTATGCTGTATTCCAAGCCATCAGCAGTATTTTAATATCAACTTGAGCTTCAAGTATTGGAAGCTCATATATTTCTGGTCACGAATTTGTATTATATAAAATAGCTTTTGACTTACCAATACTTAGATAGACATTAATAAATAAATTTAACAAAAAAATTACAGTTTGCTTCTCAAGATATTCTAGCTATTTTGCTGAATATCTAATATTATAATTCTCAGAAAAGGCATCTGCAAAAGAATTTTTATAGTACATCTGGTCCATTATTCATGCCTGTCTGATAATTTGATTTAGAGTATTCGATTTCTGTATTTGGTATCGATGTAAGCTATAGAAATTCTCTACATAATAATTATTAAAAGTGTAAATAAAACCTTCAAAGGCTTGTGAAATAGGCTGGACCAATAAAATATTACCAAAAAACACAAATAGTAATTTTTTATAATTTTTACACTTATATTAATAAAAAATACGAAATATTGCCTTCTTGTATACTGTCCAATTCTCACTACAAAATATGACAGAATAGAAATTTAAACTAGCAGAATAATATTGTCCAACAAGTTTATAAGATATCTAACTTCAGGATTTTTGGACTATTCAAATTTCGCAGAATTGTTAAGCATACTTGAAACCATTCCTGAAATGTTAATTCAATTAATAAATTAATTTTATATCAAAACGATACTCTTTCTGATGATCCCTCATACCAAAATTTTCAAGAACTCTGACCTATAAAAACCATATAGTTAACATATTTAATATGCAACAAAACTTCACTAGTAGCAGCTGGGACCCAAGGCCATTTATCGTATGCTTGGTTGTAGCTAAAATAGAGCTAAAAAAGAATCGAACCCTTATAGAAAGGGGCTCCGAACAGAAGCCTCTAGTACTACCAAGCAAAAAAGTAGTAGACATAATAATCTGGAGCTTTGTCAAGATTTATAGACGTAGAAACAGAAGTAAATACTTGGTTAGATATCTTATTCTGTATGGCGTAACTCTGTTAAAATTCTTTCAGTTTTGGTACTTTTCCTTGATGCCTTTTGGCTTTTCGAAATTTCAACAAAAGTGGGTGATTTGGTTTACTGGTTTACCCCTCCAAAAGATCGACATTGTTTACTCTTCCTTTTTGGGAATGCGGCTTCTGAACTGGATCAAGTCACGAGTAAAATTCAGAACATGGATAAGTTGGAGATAAACGCGAATTGAAATTTCCTTCTAGAATATTCTTTTAGCTATAGTTTACTTTTTTTTTCTTCCTACCAGCTTTTTTTTACATATGTTTTTTTGCTGTAAATAGTACTTGGTAGTTGTACCGACATAGTATTATATAATTTTTATACTTGAAACCAGGTGAAGTTGGTGATATCATACAGTCTAATTTTTGCCTTTTTCTTCATTCTTTTTTTTTTAATTTGCTTATTTTGGTATTCATTTAGGTAGTTTAGGTTATCCCCTATTTACTTTCCCATTTTTTTCTATATATTTGTTTTTTTTACTAGAATTCCTTTACTCGAGAAACTTGGAGAAGAAAGTTTTAAAATTAGGCTGTTTGATAACACCCTTGAGTTTGACTTCAAACTCCTAGTTTGTTTCGGCATTTGCTGCAGCACTAGTATGGCAGATCACATATTGTATTCTTGAAACTAGAGAATCAGTATGATATAGCATTCACTAAATTAGAAACCAACCTTAAAATTTACAAGTATTTTAATAAAGATTATCTATGTGACTGCCTAAGAGTAAAAAAAAAAATAAATTAAATTAATTTTATAAGGTTTTGGCTTTTGAGTCTAAACTTTATTATGTCTAAACACCTCATAAAAAAGCTTATCAAAAAATATATAATTTTCAAGAAATACAGTTTTATAACTTTTTAAGGATATATGCAAAGGCCCAATCATTGGGACAATATACAATATTTGCTCTAGTATTTCAGAAGAATTACTAAACTTGATGTAATAGTTAATAGCACACCATACATGAAGTTGCTCAGAATAATCTATAGGTGCCACAAATATATGTGTTTATAAATAAGTACTTACTTCTGGAATATCTATAAAATGTTTAAGTACATCAACATATTCTAAAGTTGAATGAAAAAACCTTTCCTTTAAATCTACTAGTTTTGTATTTTCCATACTTTGATCAGTTTGACATTGTTCAATTATTGGTTGGCACAACTAGATTATTGAACAATTGTTTTCGGCCTATATAACTAAGCCATAAATAAGAAAAGAATAATTTATAAGCATTTGGTATTATAATATTTGCATTATACCCCTCTCATTATGAAGACTGTTTTACAAAATGGAATAGATACATTTCTGATAAAACTTTTAGAAATATAGTAGCAAAATGAGTAAAGTTATGCATAGATATTGTGCGCTACGATAAAACTCATAATAATTATAAAAATTGTTATATTAAGAATAACCAAATTGTCAATCTACAAAAAGATTTATATATTAGTTATTTTTGTATTAAAAAATTGAGGTTTGCTATTTATCGCCTGTGGCAATCATCACCTATATTACGTGATTTTAATTAACCAATAAAAATAAAATACAAATCTTTATAAAAACGATTAAAACTATATATAACTTATACAGAAAGATCATAAAATTCCTGGTATCAGAATCTGGGTCAGCAAGGGCAGAAATGATCAATTTTAACCAGAATCACTAGCATGTTGCTAATGAAACGTAGCCATTCATTAAATGAAAGTGCCCAGCTGGGTCAGCCAAAAAAACCATAATGCGGGCCGGCTACCGCCGGCCTCAAGATTTTCCTAATACACCAGCCAGAATGGCATAATTCTGGCTGACCCTAACCCTAAATTTTGCCCGGAAGGTAACTAATAATTTGCTATCAACCTAAATTCGACCAGGAATTCCATAAAAAAACCTATCTAGATCACTATAGTATCAAACCTAATATAAGCCTATCTAGGTCACTAGTTGGTAAGTGCAATATTTATCTTTTTTTTTGCAAATCGTTATGTGAATCACAATAACCAATAAAAGTCCATAATCTTTCCACTAACATAATAGATAGTAACTGCAGTAAACCTCTATAACAACAACCCTTTCTAAATCAGCCAGTAAGTATGATTTTCATATAAAATCACGATAAATTTGATACAAACCATTCATAGCTTACCTCATTAGTACCTCATTATAGACAGATCCGAATTTTTACGGTACATCTTTACCTCTAATCTGTCCCTCATTTTAAAAACTTCTACTACTTTTTTAAAGGTGGTCTCATTTTTGTATTCTTTCTGTCCTCGCTTATAGCCTTCTAATTTCTTTAATTCTAATTGTACACATTCATTTATCATGCTATTACATTCCATATACTAACTTTGTTATCTCGTGGCATAACTCTATCTAGTAAGTACAATATTTAAATTTTTACAGTAAATCAATATAAAATTACAATCAAACAGATAAAAATTAACATGACTCATCTCATCATAACAGCCTAAGGCGATAAATCCAATTAAAACTAACACAACCATATCTAAAGCAGTTTATCAGTAAGTTACAGTATTCGAATTTTTTTGGCATAAAATCACGATAGATCCAATATGATACTTGCATAACTCATCTCATTATAATTGCCAGTAGGATAGTATCTTATACAAGTCACGATCAATCCAATACCAGCCTAACATAACCATATCTACAAAGCCGGTAAGTACAAAATCCAAACTTTTACATTAAATCATGATCAATCACGATCTATCCAATACAAACTAATATAACTCATCTTACCAAAATAGCCATAAGACAACATCCGAGTTATCACAAGAGCTGGTAAGTACAGTAGTTGAATTTTTTGTATAAAATCAAACTTAACATATCCCTATCTACAAGAGCCGGTAAGTACAACATCCAGACTTTTAAACTATTGCAAAATCGCGATCAACTAGATACAAAATTAATATGACTCACCTCATCAAAATAGCAACTAAGACAGTATTCGAATTTTTTATAGTATATTACAATATATCTGATATAAAACTAACATAGGCAAGCTTTATCACAAGAACCCAAGCCAAAACGATGAGCCTTGGCAAAACTGAACCCAGGAACAAAAAATAAAGCCCTGTAACGAAATAATGAAAATCGCGAAATTCTAGTAAAACGACCTTGAACAAAACATTGAAAACCAAAAAAAAAATAAACAATGTCGATCTGTGTAATTTTGATTAATAAATAATGTCAATCTGTGTAACTGGTGATGATCACCGCAGGCAATACGTAGTAATTTTGTAAAAAATATTTAAATAAAATAAATTAAAATAAAATAATTTAAATTACTTTACTGAAACTATAAAAAAATTAAAAATATTATGATTATATATCTATTATGTTTTTATTATATTTTAAAAAACATAATAATTACTAGTTATAAGTTAATAATAATAATATAAATGATATATATTAAAACTGTTTTAGTAATATTAATAAAAACATTTTTAAAACATTATTAAACTAAATAAATTTCATATTTATAGTATAATATAAATATTTATATTATATAAATATATTATATTATAATATATTTTATAATATTAAATATAATATAAATAAAACAAATCAATAATATAATGATTTAGACAAATGTGTTTACCCCAAAATCTTGCAAAAAAGATTTTTTGTTAAAATACGAAGGATGGTTTCATAAGCAAAATTACGAGATATAAGCATTTTTTAAAAATAATTTTGGTTTAAAAAATATTTTTAAAAAACTTATTTTAATATATTTTTAAAATATAATAATAATGTTTTTATAATATTTTTAATAATATTAAAATAATGTATTAAAAATATTTTAAAAAAATTATTTAAATTTTTTTTTAAAATATAATAATAATATTTTTACAATATTTTTAATAATGTATTAAAAACATTTTTAAAAGTTTATTTTAAGTTATTTTTAAATAATAATAATAATGTTTTTATAATAATTTTGATAATATTAAAATAATGTTTTAAAAACATTTTTAAAAAGCTTATTTTAAACTATTTTTAAAATATAATAATAATGTTTTTATAATAATTTTATAATATTTTTGAAACAGATTTAAATTTTTATTTTATTTTTAAAATTTTTATTATATTATTAATATATTATAAAAACATTATTAAAATATTTTTTTATATAAAAGCATATTTATTATATTTTCAAAATATTATTATTTTATTATAAAAACATATATACTTTTTTTTAAGTTTCAGTAAAGTAAACAAAATTAAATTAAATTATATAATATTAAATTAAATTAAATAATAAAAATAAAAATAGAATAAAAATATAAATAAATATATATATTTTCTAGTAAAATTGATCCACTTTTGTAGTATGCATTTTTGTGTATTTGGCCTTATGTCTTCTAATTGTTTTACATCTTACCATTACACTTGCATTGGCTAAAGTTTTAATTATTGAAGAAGATGTGCCTGCTGTATCTAATAAAAACCCAGCCTTCATCTAAGGATTGGAACCATTTAACCGTTTAAAAATTACTCTATAGTTCTGAGCAGAATTATGTTGGTCATAGGCCTTGAATTATTTTAATTCCGGCCAAATTAAATATTTAAACAGTTAAACGATCAAACATTAAGAAAAATTTTAGGCGGTTCCAATCCCTACCTTCACCTTAACCCTATTATAAATTTATTATAAAGTTCTGATAAAAATAGCAAACCAATCTTTTTTTATTTTTTCAGTGGTCATATGCATTTTGTTTGCAGGTTAGTTCCAGCAACTAGTTGATCAAAAAAGCCTTTCAAAAAAGGCTCAGATTCTTCAAGCATTTTTTTGAATTCTTCTGGGTCAAGAATAAGCTTTTCACTATACAAATACTGTCTTGTGTATAAATCTCTAACATTAATTTAATTTTCTTGCCAAGAGAAATTGACTCTAAAAATAGTAATTTAAATAAATTTTTAATATTTTAATTTCTTATTTTTTTTTGTTTTTTAATTTTTAATTTTTTTTTATTTTTAAATTCAAATATAATTTTTTATCCAGCTTCACTTCATTAAGCTTTGTACAAACTTCATAATACCGTACGAGATTTCAACTTCTGAAATTGAAATTGATAATAAATAATATCTCTTCATAGTACATATAATCTATCTTAAAATTTTCTAATTTTATTTGCCAGAATTTTTCTATTTGCAGTTGATAGTTAGAAATTAATATATTCTGGATCATTATTAGTCTTGTATAAGCAATAATAATACATTATTGCTCTTTGTAGTAGTTCAAAGAAATTGACTAAATGTTCTAGAACCTTCTTCATACTCTTCGCTTTTGTATTTGTAGATATATAAAACTGGTGTTTTGTATGAAAAATACAGTACTTGTTTTAACCTTTTTAGTATTTACAATCAATTTATTGTAATGCTTTCTGCATAGAGCCTTTCTAACCAAATCAAGATATTGACTAGAACTAGGTATTAGCACTCAATCAGATAAAATATAGGCCCTGTGCTTCTTATAATCACAGACAACATTCTCTTGACCTTCTAGATCACAGTATTGGGCCTTCCTTTTTTCTTTTTTTTGATTAGAAAAAGTTGAGTCTTCATGAAAAGCTTGCTATGCGAACACTTTTGCTTAAATTTTTTTTTGTTAATTATACTTGTAATAAACATGCAAAACAAACACTTCTTAGCTAACTTCTAAATTACTTTGATAGTTTATAAACCAGAAGGTATTCTTTTGATTTTTTTGGTATTATATTTGGCCAATTCGTATTTATAATAGCCAAACCATTTTTGTAGCTTCATAACATTATGCCACTATGTGAAATATATTGTTTAACATATTGTATTAATCATCTAATCAAGTAAAGCCTGCTATGTTATTATTTATAGAACATTAATATATTTCACCACTGGTGTTTAATATCATATATATTTTGGTCATTCAAAATCATAAAATTTATGTAATATAAAGATAAGAAGTAACCCAAATTTTTTGAAAAATTAATTTTTTTAAAAATCATTTATATCAAAAAATTCTGTTTAAGAAACCAATCATTATGTTCTAACAAAAAAATTTCTTGCAAAATTTTGCATATACTAATACCCTAAGGGAAGTAACAAAAATTAGATGATTTTTTAAAAAAAAAGAAAAAGAAAAAAGATAAAATTATATATAAGGAATCTGACTATATATATATTAAGAGAGAAAAAGGGTAGGCCTTTGATAAAAAATAATCAGGTAATTAATAACATGGCTCTAACCAAACCCTAATATAAAATCTAACTCTAACCCTAATAGCAAAAAATTTTTGTATATTATAATTTGTGCTTACTAGTATTGAATACTATGGTGTAATATATATATATATTGTATTATATATTCTCTAAAACAAAAATAAATTTATTTATAATTTTATAATATAGTTATTATATTTAGTTTATAGCTTGAAATTAAAATTTATTTTTGTTTAATACTAAAGACTAATTAAAGTTATAAAGACAATAATAATTCTAATATAATAACTTTTAATATAACTATAATTTTGACTAATATATACCAAACTTTTATCAAAAATATATATTGTGAAAATTAAAATAATATAAATTTGTGGGATATATATTTTATATAGGGTTCCTCAAAGTTGAATTGAATCAAAATTCAGACATATGAGCTAGTGCATAAAGATATGTACCTCAAATAGCTCTGATTAAAATATTTTTTGCACAAATTAATTTTTAATTTTTTTAATTTAATATACTTATTAGGTTACCAGATTGATAAAAATAAAATTATTTTAATTATTTTATTGATAAAATAAAAAAATTTATTAATAGTAACTTTTTTTTTTTAACCCTAGTCACAGTGCTAGGGGCGTGAATTGGCACTCTTTTATTAAGATCAATTTTTCAAGGTCTTACATAATTCATTATTACAATGATCTTACATATACAGAAGGTTTCTTAACTAAGCTATACCTTCCTCCAATTGTCCATTTTTTCTAGCTGACTCCAGCAAGTTAACCATGTCTGGTGCCCTGTACCTATTGGATCTTAAGCAGCTAATTAGGAACTACATATTCTGCCGGTATGCTATATAGGTCAGCCATTTTCATCTACCCCAGGAGCTACTTCTATTTTTGGTCAGTGTAGCATTAGTTTCTGGTTTTCCTACTTCCTAGTTTGGTTAGTACCCTTGTCCTATTTCTTGTTTGTTATGTTCCTTTTATAGTGGATGTTTACGACATTTCTTGTCAGTTTTTTTCCTTTTCTGGATGCCACATGACCTCTGTAGCTATGCCACGCAACTTGTTGTTGTTGTAGTACCATGTCTGAAAATAGAAAACATGTTCGACGCCTCTTTGTAAATCCTTACTATTCATGATCCTAGTATGGTTTTCGACATCCACTAGACTCGAACCAGCGACCTTGCAAATATGACCCTGGAGTACTAACCACTGCACTATCCGGCCCAGGGTCTTATAGTAACTTTTTTTAAAAATATTTACTATATAATTTACTATCTCTTAATACATTATGCAGGCAAATTTGCCTGCAAAATTTACTTTTTATATAATTGCTAAAAAACGGGGTAGGAGAGGTCCCCCTAACATATGTTTAATCTAATTCAGCTGACTTCTGCAATATTATGATAAGGCGTTAATGTATATAAATGAATTAATAATGTTTAAATATTAAATTGAAGTTGTGCTTGTCACATATTACTGTGCCACATATTTGTTGATCAAACCTTAAAAAAAATATTAATAAATTCGTCATATTAAGTTAGCCACTTTTTATTTTTATATAAATTTGTTCTCACAGCTTTGTTTTTTAAAAAGCTAGTCAATTTTAATCTTTTTTTTATCACTAAATGGATATTATTTAAATGATAACCTCCGGATTTATTCTTCAACAATAAAGTAAATCAGGTATAAAAAAAAAATCAAAAAATTTTTCTTATAAAAATAAGTAGATGTTTTTAGGCATTTATATTTTGATTACAGAGCGAAAGTTCTTATTAATTCAAAAACAAATCATGCACTTTAAGGGGCTTCCAGAAATTACGTAATATTTTGTTACTAATAAATTTCAAAATTTTATCCCACCCACCCACGCCTGATACTCTATTAGCCAATCAAATTTTATATTTTTTAAAATTTATGTATATGTTTTAATTTATAAAATTGATGATAACTATTGCTTTACTGGACGAATTTGGATGATTTAACTACCAAAATGTTCATCTTGCTGAGTCGATTCTAACAAGCCCAAAATTGTTAAAATCTAATCACAGGATCCCAAGGTAATTCAACTTTTGTATACTTTTAATAGTGAGTTTTTAGAATCTCTAAGTAAATTTTTTTAATATTGAATAACTTTTGATCCACTGGCCCGTTTTGGGTGATTTAACTACCAAAATGTTTGTCTCAGTGAGACGATTCCAACAAGCCCAAAATTGCTAAATTCCAATTACTGGATCCCAAGATCGATAAGATTTGTATTGTTAGACAATCATTTAATCAAATTTAATTAAATGATTATCTAACAATACAAATCTTTATCGATCTTGGGATCTAATAATTGGAATTTAGTGATTTTGGGCTTTTTAGAATCGTCACACTGAAATGAACATTTTGGTAGTTAAATTATCCAAAATGGGCCAGTGGATCAAAAGTTATTCAATATTAAAGAAATTTACTTAGTAATTCTAAAAAATCACTATTAAAATTATACAAAAGTTGAACGATCTTGGGACCCTGTGATTAGATTTTAACGATTTTAGGCTTGTTAGAATAGCCTCAACAAGACGTACGTTTTGGTAGTTAAATCATCTAAATTGGTCCAGTAGAACAATAGTTATTAATAATTTTATAATTTTATACTTTTGGCCAGAATTATAAAAATTTGACCAGAATTATAATTATAACCTGATATTTTTGGGACCCCACCCACCCACTAAAAATCACGTAATTTCTGGAAGCCCCCTAACCAGCCCACATAGTAAAGTTTAAATAATTAAAATTAGATTTCGTAATTAGTAATGTAAGTACTAATGATTAATTAGTTTAAAATTATGATTTAAAACTCTAAACAGATATTTGTTCTTAGATTCTTACAATGCAAGAAAATAAGTAACTAGCTGCTGACTTGTTAGACCCCTATGATATTTTTTTTTTCATAACACATAAAGTTTTATCAGCAGATGAAGCATCTGAAGACCTATATAACTAATCGTATTTAAATTATTATATAAGTTATTGGAGTTTTAATATATTAATGTTTTTTTATAAAAATTTTTTAAATTTAAAGAATTATGTTTAGTTGCAATTTATATGTTTTTAATACTATATATTTAGGCTTTTAGAATATTATCTTAAATAATTTTTTTTTAAATAATTTTAAATTATTTAGATTTAATAAAACTCAAAATAAAAATTTGATAATAATATTAAGGATCGTATATAATAAAAAAAATAAAAACTTTAAAAAAAAATAAATTTATTTAACTATATATTATAAAAATCGGTCAACTTTAAGCTAACTAGAGTTATTCAAAATATAATTAAATTTTATAATTTTATAATTTAAAAACAAATATATAATCTAGAAAAATACTATACTAAAATATTAAATAAAATTATATAAAAAAATTTTTTAAAAATATACAGTATATAAATTTTTGCAGGCAAATTTGCCTGCATCTACCCTATACATTAAGAGATAGTAATTTATATATATGTGTATATAGTAAAAAAATCTGATTACCTTACTTTAAAGCTTGATTTTTTAACAACTAGTAATTCAATATTGCTCAAATTTTTACCATATCTTTATCATATGCACATTAATGCACTTGCGTAGTACAAACTCATAGAACTGCATATTGGTTGCGAAATTATTTAAAATATCTTTTTTTAAAAAAAAATTTTGTTTTTTTCAAATACAGTGAATTGTACATGCTTAATTATTAAAATAAAACAATGTTAAAACAATAAAAATAATATAATAATTTAGGTTAAAACCTATTTTATTTGATACTAAAAAATTTTTAATAATTAATTAAGAAAAAAAATTTTTTCTTAGTGTCAAAATTATGAAATTTTTTGAGGTACATATCTTTTCGCACTGTGCCATATTTGAATTTGATTAAATTGAATAAACTCCTAATTTGAATTTGATTTGATCAAATCAAATCAAATAAAATCAAATGTATTTGTAATTTTTTTAAAAATTTTGGTTGATTTTTAAAATTTTTAATTTATGCAAAATTTTACTAAGTTAATCAATTTTTTGTATTAAATAAAAATGTTCTTTAATCAAAATAGCTCTAGTTTTATAGAATATAAAAGGCAGTTGTTTAATAAAATTTATTGTTTTAATAAAAATTTTCAAATATTTGTCAAATCAAATCAAATATTTGTCAATTTGAATTTGATTTGGTTTGAAATTTTTGTATTTGAATTTGATTTGAAATCAAATATTTCATTGAATCAAATCAAATCAAATTGCAGAACTCTAATTTTATATATCTATAATATTATTAACTAAGATAAAATAGATAATATTAATAATTTGCATTAATAAACTACATGCAGTATATCAAAATAAAATAGGATTTACAAACAGAATTTTTATATAGCACTAATAATAGAAATTACTGTAATAGTGAGTAAGTTCTGTAATAGATTTTTATTAAAAATACTCATGATAGATAATCTTTTTAATATAAACTAACTAACTCATCTTAACTGTATATTGTAATTATTAAAATAGCAAAAAAGTTCTATAAAAGAATTTTTTTAGTAGTTCACAATAGATATTATATTAATTCTAATGTAAACTAACTCACATATTATAGTCACCAGAATGCAAGTAAGTTTTGTAGTAGAACAATTTACAATAACTCATAATAGAAACCACAACAATTTTAATACTAACAAACTAATCCAAACTTAACAGTTATAGAATATATTCCTTAAAAATAAGTTTATGATAAAAATTATAATAAAAATACATAAATTTACTATAAACTTTGATTTAAAGATTCTTCTTAGCTTAACTAATTAACTTAAAATTAAAGTTTATAAATACAGTACACCCTGTCAAAACTAGTATGCATAGTGAAAAGGTTTTGTATCAGCTTTGAGAGGTTATCGGATTTAAAAATACAAATAGCCTAATGGTCACATGATCATATCTAAATATAATTGGCCAAATTACATTTATTCATACATATTTGGTTACACAAAATCGGATTTTGAGCCAATTAAATTGATTAATTTTACCTTACAAATCCAATATCTTATAGAACTCTTATAGATATCTAATATATTGAGTATTGGTTATCAGAAATAACAGGTTATCAGATTTGAATTATGGAACCAATATGGTTGATCAACTTTTTATCAGTTATGGAAGGTTATCAGTTTTGACAGGATCAGTTTTGACAGGGTGTACTGTATATAGAACAAAAAAAAATAAGCTTAATTTTGCACAATTTCAAACATAACTTTGTCTAAAACAAAATTTACTAATTTTGAACCAGATATTATATATAAAATTGTACTTTAAACAACTTTACTTAGTATTAAAAAATATAGGTTATCTTGACAAAAAAGTAAGTTAGCTATATGCTCTAAGGGGGACCATCCTTAATTACACAAAAAAAGATCATTTTTATTAATTTCTGATTTTAATTAGCCAATAATAAATCAGTTATCATGTGTAAATCCAATCAATCAAATTTGCATAATATAAAGTAATATATTTTTTATAAGAAATATAATGATTTTATTTGTTTATTTATTTTTCAGCAGTCATGCTAATACTTTATTAGGGATTGTATTATCTTAACATAATAACAAAAATTATACAAAAAGAAAAACTATTCTTTCTATAATCTAAATTACAAATATTAGCTCATTTGGTTATTCAGAGAATACCTATATGTGACCTGCTATAGTGAGGTTTTTCTCATACTATACAGCTTTGTTCTAAGTTGTATAATACTTTACAGAATGGTTCTCACAGCCTATCATAACTACCAACTTTTTTTCCACCAACTAGCTCACTCGCCAATGAGCTACCTCTTCTCTAACTATCTTCCAAACTTCAATTTTAGAGGCTTCTTTTTTTTGTTTCTTCTTTTCTTCTATATTCTGTGCTTTTCATAGCAAATTCTCTTTTTCTTTTTTGTTTTCTTTCTTGTTTCTTTTTTTCCTTTTCTGCCTCTTACTACATTTCTCCTTTACTGTAATATTTAGCTCCTCCTTCTACTCTTTTATTAGCTAATATAATGATTTTATTAAATAATTAATATATCATTTTTATATAATAATTTAATAAAGTAATTTATTTATTGATAATAAATATTTAAGAAGTTTAATATGCTTTGCATGGGTGTGATGTGCTTGCATATCGCACCCTAATTTGATTGGCTAAATTTGCAAATTATTATTTTTAAAAAAATAAACAATTTTTGTTAAAATTTTTTAGATTAAGAATTAGTCTAAGAAACTTTAAAAAAAGTCTTTAAATATTTTGCACCTATATGCAAAATTTAGTGCTGAACAAGTTTATTTAGTCGAATTAGAAAGGTTGTCTTAATAAAATTTAGAGAAATTGACAAAAAATGAGTTAAAAAAATAAAAATTGTGAATATCTTTAAATTTTAATAAAACAGCCTTCTAATTCGACTAAGTAAACTTGTTTAGCACAAAATTTTGCATATATATGCAAAGAAATTTAAGAATTTTCTAATAAACCTTCTAATCTAACCCTAATCTAAAAGTTTTTACAATAATTTGTTTATTTTTTAAAAATAATGATCTACAAACAAATTAGGGTGCAATATATAAGCACATTGCAGGATGTGAGATATATATTTATTCTTTAAATATAACCTATTCATTATAGCTGTTTTTAAATATTACATTTTTATCAATACCTACTTTTCAAATATAATCTTTTTTAAAAAAAGGCCTATATTAAAAAATTTTTAAATATCTATTCAGAACATTAAATCCTGGGACTGAAAATGTAAGAACCTGGTTAGTTACGGCAGCATGCAGGCTTGAGATACTTACCCAATATGGTAAAGGCAGCTGCATAGCTTGAGATACGAACTTCTGAGAAGTATGCCAATAGGGAAAATACTCAAGTACACTAATCTGGAAGCATAAAGCACCCATCTGGAATATCACACCATATTGAAAGGGATGATACTAGTAGTGTGGGACATGTGAATACCAATTGTAGGCTGGAAAGGAATGTCAAAGCCAGGTTAGCCATATAAATAGGAATTTGGAAGGCTCTGGTAGGTTTAGGTCACAGATAAATTAGTCCTATTTTCGGTACTAAGTAGATAGTATAGAAATTGTCAACAATGTTGTAATAATCGATATACATCTAATAAAGACCAGAGGCATAACCTCATCCTAAAAAAAAATATTTTTAAATATAACATTATATAGATTGTTTGGAGTTCTATATTTACTATTTTGATTCATATTATATGCATAATATAATGAATTAAATGATTTTTTATAGTTGCAAATTTTAACTAAAATTCTTGTTTTTTATAAATATAAGACAATAAATACCAATTTGATTAAATATAAGTTTATATTAATTTAAAGATATAAAGTGAGTCAATTATAGATAATACTAATATAATGAATTAAGATATGGTTTCATTGTTAGCAAAAAGCTATTGCACAATAGCTTTGCAAATAAAAAATTAGCTGAGCTAATCGATAACAACAAAGATTTCATAATTAAAAAAATAATTTTAACTCTGATTATATACAATTTGAAGAATTTTATATATCTTTTTATACTCTTTAAGTCATTTTTAACAAAATTAAAAAGAATTGCATCATATATATGCTAACTAACTACTCTTTTTCTCTTCTAATTTGCTATTATAGCTATGAATAGTTAATCTGTCTACAAGCTTCTCATTAGAACACCTTCTTTACTATATCAGTTGCAACTATAATATAGAATCCCAAAATTATAATAAACTTTTTATTAAGATACTATATAATTAATTTGTCATATACGATCTTTGAATTGATTGCTTTATTACAGTTAAACCTCTATAAATGCAACTCATAGGGACAAGCCTACAGTGCATTTAGGGAGGTTGCATTTAGAGAGAGTCAATTAAATTGCAGCTTTAAAAATTAGATTATCAAGTTTGTATAACTTCTACCTAAAACTATATAGGCCCTCAAAAGTAGAAACCAGACAATTTAGCAGATTACAGGTTTTGAAAAAATCAGCAAAAACTATTTTGTCATACAAAATTAAAACAATCTAAAAATAGTATATTCATGATTAACAAATCTGTTTAAACAGGTTATTAGATCTGTAGACCTGTAAATTGCTTTTAAAATCTCAGTAAATCTATTTTTAGATTATAGTGTCAAAAGCTTTTAACTATTGTATCGCAAAAATTTATTAAATGATTAGACTTTCATTGTAAAAAAGTTTGGGCTTTAAATTTTACACCTGGTCAATCAAACATGTTAATTTTCTAAAAATTGTCAAATTGTCTGGTTTCTACTTATAAGAGCCCATATAACCTATCTTAAATACTAAAATTTGATTGGCTACGTGCATTTAGGGAGGTTAGTATAATATAAAAAGTTATTTAAAAGAATGTGAATTTACAAAATATAAAATATGCATTTAGCACTAATAACATTTTATAAAAAAGAAAAAAATTGTGCATTTAGAGAAATATTGCATTTATAGAGGTTGCATTTATAGAGGTCTGACTGTATATAGTATTGCTAATATTGGATACAGGTTTGCTATAATTATTGTTATATATGCTTTCCAAAATGTACTAGTTGAATTAGATTTCTTAAAATATGAATATTATGATAGTTATCAATATTTAATACAGAGCATTTTTTGAATATTTTGCAAGAGCCCTCTCTACATATTTTCTATATATATCAGATATTTTTCTTTTCTTATAATTTACTGCTTTTGATATTATATTTAGGCCTTTATTGCTTGTACTCACAAAATCTAAATAAGATGCTATATCAGATTTAAATATATTAATTCTTGTATTATTTAATGAAAAAAGAAAGTAGCATATAAATATTATCAATTTTTTTATATATTCTATTGTTTGTTTATTATATTCAAGTAGTCAAGCTGCTAAGTAAAGTTGATCAAAAAAATCTTTCAAACTTGGTTTAATTTTTTATATTTTATCCAGATTGTATATGAGAACATCTTTCTCTACATTTTCTCTCTTATAAAAAATTTTAGCCATTATCTTGATGGCTTCAGAGAAATTAATTTTTATACTTGTCTCTTCTTAATATATAACTTCTTCTTTTTCAATATTTTTATTGCTTAGAACCTTTTTTAAAGAATTTACTACCAAACTCATATAACAAATATTAGATAAAACAATACCTTATATGTTCAAAAATAAGCTACTATTTAAAATAAGCTACCCCTGATTTTTTAAAAATCTTAAAAAATTTGTTAGTGGTTGCTACATATCAAAGTCAAAAGTGCCATTAAGTAAACTTGTTCAAAACATTAAAATACACTTGTAGTAAAAATTTCACATTATTTGGACAACTTTTTATTAGTATAGTATTTAATTTTTAAAAAACTTAATATTTTGAAAATAAGCTACTCCATGTTTTTTCAGGTTCGTATTATTTCACTGACAATCACTTCACTAACATAACATTTTACTGACAAATACTCACAAACAAGTTCATTTTACAGACGTTTGTTTCACTAAAGCTTATTTCACTAACAAGTATTTTTTAAAAGCACACTAATTTTAGCTCTAATTTTATCTAATTCTACTCTGACTCTAATGACAATGACCAGTAGTGTTTCTATGAACCTGAACTGAACTGAACTTAGGTCAAGTTCAGGTTCAGGTTCAGGTTCAGTATTGAACCTGAACCTGAACATTTTTTAAAACATGTTCAGGTTCAGGTTCAGTATTGAACTTTTAGAGCTGGTTCAGGTTCAGTTCAGGTTCAGTTCATAAGTTCATGAACATGTTCAGGTTCAGTCTGGTGTTCATATAAACTTTTTATTCTAGGTTTTTGTCCGGGTTTGGTCTGGTCCAGACCAGACTCAAACTCTAAATTTTATTATTAAAACTTTATACTAAACTCAAACTCAATTATAAGTTTGGTCAGGCTAGTCCGAATTTTGCAAATTAGTTTGAGTCTGAATAAAAATATGTGTATTTTTTGATACTTAACAAGTTTACTTAGAGTGAGAAGTATAAATCAGTTAGTAAAATTTAGAGAATCATAGCATTTTGTATAATTTTATTAATAAAATTATACAAATTTCTATGATTCTCTAAATTTTACTAATTGATCATAACTTCTTGATCTAAGTAAACTTGTTTAGCACCAAAAAATACATCATTTCGGTATATTTTATTTTATTTTCCTTAAAATTTGCGTCAAAGATGCTTAATTTTGAATTTTTGATGAAAATTTCCAAAATTAAGCATCTTTTCTTCAAATTTTAAGAAAAGTAAAATAAAATATGCCGATTTGATGTATTTTTTGGTGCTTAACAAGTTTACTTAGTGCAAGAAGTTATGATCAATTAGTAAAATTTAGAGAATCATAGAAATTTGTATAATTTTATTAATAAAATTATACAAATTTCTATGATTCTCTAAATTTTACTAATTGATCATAACTTCTTGATCTAAGTAAACTTGTTTAGCACCAAAAAATACATCATTTCGGTATATTTTATTTTATTTTCCTTAAAATTTGCGTCAAAGATGCTTAATTTTGAATTTTTGATGAAAATTTCCAAAATTAAGCATCTTTTCTTCAAATTTTAAGAAAAGTAAAATAAAATATGCCGATTTGATGTATTTTTTGGTGCTTAACAAGTTTACTTAGTGCAAGAAGTTATGATCAATTAGTAAAATTTAGAGAATCATAGAAATTTGTATAATTTTATTAATAAAATTATACAAATTTCTATGATTCTCTAACTTTTACTAATTAATTCTAACTTTGTGATTTAGGTAAACATGTGCATATATTATGAACCTGAACATGTTCATGAACCTTGAACTGAACCTGAACTGAACTTTTTTTAAGTTCAGGTTCAGGTTCATGTTCAATAATTTTAAGTTCAGGTTCAGTTCAGTATTGAACTTTTAGAGCAGGTTCAGGTTCAGGTTCAGGTTCATTGAACCTGAACCTGAACCTCTATTGAACTGAACTGAACTTCGGAACACTAATGACCAGAATTACTTTGTTAGTGAAATGAGCTTTGGTGAAATAAACTGTCAGTAAAATAAACTTGTAGATGAATAATTGTCTGTGAAATGTTATATCAAGTGAAGTAATTGTCAATTAATTGATTGCCACTCATTTTTTCATATGGGGCGAAGTCAATAGAAATGGGACAGATTTATCTAATAAATTTGTCCTATTTCTATTGACTTCACACTATATAATTTTTTGCCAAAAAAAGTAACTTATTTTTAGACATATATGGTATGGTAACTTTCTTTTATATTACCTTTACCAAATCATTAAATTCAGCTAGTTTTTACTTTTTAGCTTTCAACAAATAAAATTTATTAGAATTAGTAGCTTAGTATTCTTTGCAATGTTTTATTCTATATATATCTTTGCATACTGATTAAAACAATAGTATAGGATTAACAGAAATTAATACAATATAGTTCAAATATTTCAAGTTTATTTAATGCACTTTATTATAGTTTATAGTCATAATTGGCCACAAAAGTCTTTCAAAAAAGTATTATAAAACAATATAAAAAATTATTTATTGATTGTATGAGGGAGAAACAAAAATTAGATGATTTTTTAGAAGAAGAGAGGTAAAAAAAGGTGAAATTATATATAAAAAACCTAACTATATGTATATTAAAAGAAGAAGAGAGGGTATAGACCTCTATAAAAAATAATCAGGTGATTAATAACATGGCCCTAGCTGATTTACAAATAATGGAATAGTTCTCTTTGGAAGCTATATACTATATATTGCTAAAAATAAGCTACTCTCTGATTTTTTTTTTAAAATTTTAAAAAATTTGTCAGCAGTGCTATATATAAAAGTCTAAATTTTATTAAGTAAACCTTAAAAGTGCTATTAAGTAAACTAGTTTAGAACATAAAAATATACTTATAGTGAAAATTTTATATTATTTGAATAACATTTTATTTGTACAGTACAGGACAGTAAAAGATATCCAATCTATACATATAGGCACCAATTTTGAGTACTTATATAATCAATTCTGATTGGCTAATGTTTGTATAATTTATTTTAATTGACTAAAAACCTATATAGGTTTTCTTTTTTTTTATATTAATCACCAATTTTTTAAACTCATATAAACTTTAATATCTTATAACTTCTTTAAAATTAAAAATAAGAAAAATTTCTCTGGCAAAAATGTAGTTTATCTAAAAATCTATCAATTTGTCAGAGGGTTTTTTGAATTATTTTTTTTTAAAAATTATAACAATTAAAAGTTTTACTAATAACAAGTGGATGTCTTTTACTGTTCGGTACTGTACAATTTTTAATTTTTTATAACTATTTATATTTTTTTGTATAACTTTTTGTTTGTAAAAGGTAACTTATTTTAGCAATATATAGTATTAAAGTTAAAAATTTTGTTTTGTAATATAAAACCTTTTTTGTTTTCTTGCTTTGGGCTTCTAAATAACTTGTTTAGCATATAATTCTACTTATAGTATATTTGCATTTTCTTAAACCTTTTACTAAGTGAAAAATGGGTTAAAGTTAGAAAAAAATTTTTTCTAAAAGGAAATAAGTTTTTTTTTTTAACTTTAATACCATTTTTACTTAGTAAAAGGTTTATAAAAATATTTTTTGACCGCAATATAAATAGAATTTAAAGTGTGGAACCAGGTACAAAATAAGCATCCAAGTCATCTATATAACTTTGAAATTAGTTACTCAAGTATAATCAATTAGTATAGAAACTGTATAGAGTAGTAACTAGACTTGTCAAGTTGTGACTCAAATAATTTGAATTCGAATCATAAATTTTTTACTCATGAGTTAATTATTAATATATAATAAAGTGTAAATAACTAATACTTTGTATTAATAAATTTAGTATACTGAATAAAATATATTGTAATTGTCCGAAGGACACTCACAGGTAGAGCAATAGTATACCTAATGTCCGTGTGTTAACAAATTTTGAATCCTGATTGGCTAGATTAGATATAACATAAAACATATGGGCCAATTTGTCTCACTTCGTTTATATCACATGTTGATTGTCGATTATATATCATATGGGCCACGTGTACACAACTTGTACACATATCTGATATTTGATATCAGATAATGGATAAACAGATATTACTGTATTACCGCAAAATAACGCGCAGGGGTGAAATTATGAATTTCGGCCTAAATTAAGCTTAATTCGGGCTGAATCTCGAAATAACGCCCATGGTCGTTATTTCGCGGTAATACAGGTACGAGAATTAATCGCATGAAAGATTGCGATATGATAGAAAAATTCAAAATTTTAAAAAAAATTTTATTTTGGAAGACTTTACTTACTAATGATTTTGAAAACTTTTACTTTGTAGCGAATATTTCAAAATACCATTTCATACTGCAATAAATAATTTTCTGGAACATAATTTTAAGATAAAACTTTAAAGAACACTTTCAAAACACCTTATAAAGAATCTTTTTATTCAAAATAACAATGATCCCCGTGTTTGATACAAGTAAAAGGTTTGTACACGAATGACAAAAATTTTGTACACGAATGACCTAAACATTTTAAATAAAATAACAATATTTGTAAGCATAAAAGTATTAAGAAATGTATATAAAGACGAAAAATATGGTATAAAAATATCATGTCTATAGTTATTATATTTACTTACTGTAATTTCACCGAACACCAATTCCCAAAGATTAATATACTAAGACAACCTAAACGTTTAAATCAAGTATAAAAAAAAAAAATACAAAGACAACAAAGACAACAAGACGAAAAAGAGGGTATAAAATTTTGCTAATGCTCTAGACAACTTGCAAAGTGTTATACCTACCATTTAGCTAACTACCTTTTAATTGTTGTAGAGTTAATTTTGCGAAAAACAAATTCCCAACAAATTCCCAACCTGGCAATTTCAAGAAACTTTTTTGAAACAATAGTTTGTGATTGGTTAAAAATATCATTTCATCATGGGATCTATTTTTAATGTAAGATAAATTCGCAATAATCACCATCAATATTAATTTGATTGGTACAATTTTGAAGATCTTATTCGAAAACCTCACCAAAAGATCCATATGGTGAGACAAATCGGCCCATATGAAAACAATCAAAATAATAGAAAACTAATGGTTATTAGCTAGATCAGATGTAATATAAAAAATTGAATTTATATTTGTTCTTCAGACTTTAAATGGTTCCCATTTTTCTAGTTTAATAGAATTATATGTAATTCTTTAAAATTTAAATAAACTACATATATAATTTATTGCAATTGCAAATTTTAAATAATAAAATAAAGATAGTACAAAAAAAAAAATATTAATAATAAGAAGAATTCTGTAATAAAGAGAATAGTGATACAAATCAAAAATCAAATTAATCAATTAGTGTAAAGTTGACAACTAATCGATTTGAATTTTACAGACCCAACTTAGTCAATTAATCGATTAGTTGACTAATTGATTAATTAATTGGCCAACTAATTGATTAATCAACTAATTAATCAATTAGTCAATTGGTCATTTAATCAACTGATTATATAAGAATGTCAACCTAGCTGTTTTCAGTTGCTACCTTATGTGTATTTTACCAAGTTTCATTTATTATTTATTCAATTAATCGATAGGTTAATTGATTAGTCAACTAATTAATTAAGTAGTAATCTCATAGTAAAAATCAGTGAAGATTTACTAATGGCATTATATAGAAGTAGAATGCCATACATTTCTGATTATAATAAAAAACCCTATAGTAAACAATTAATAAATACTTATATCATATCATATACTAACATGATTTGAATGATTTAACTATTATTAGAATTAAAAAAGTTGGTTCTGCAAAGTTTAATTAGAAATTATAAAAGGTTTGCTTAGTAAAAAATATACTTTTATATATAGAAAAGCCCTATTTGCACACTATAGAAATTTACTATTAAATGTCTGCTGTAATTTATTATAAAATGATCATCATTTTTGACCCTTTATCTGTAATTTACCACTTAATCGATTAGTCAACTAATCAATTAATCAATTAGTCAAATAATTGCCAACTAATCGATTAGTTAAATAAAATTAATTAATTGATTAGTTGGATAATATGATTTATTAACTAATTGATTGAAAAATTTTATTGATTTGCATCACTAAAAGAGAATAGTTAAAATACAATTACCATATCTGATATATTCAAAGTTATCTAAATGCTTGTTTTTAAACATTGGAAACAACATTATAGCAAAACATACAAATTTTAATTTGGAGTAGTAGATAAGATGCTATTTTTAAAAGGAAATATGGATTTGCTGGATATAATATTTCAGCTAATAGTCAATATGTTAAATAAAATACACTAGTATTTGTAATTTGTAATTAGATACATTTTCTTTATACAATAAAATATAAATTGAATTATATATATATACTTGTTATTATAGGTGCAGTTCAAACTTTTTCAGAAATAGGTGTCATTATACAAATTTATGTAGAATTATTAAGATCATTATAATAATAAAAATACTATTAATGGCTAATTTTATGTCAATTTGTCATTCATAATCATTAAATTTACTTAGAACTAATGCATTTTACAGGCTGCTGTTCCTACCCATTTTTAACCAGGTTGCTATATCATCAACTAGATAAACCAACCAACTATAGTTGATCTGATTTTGCTTGACACAATTCCAAACTTTAGTAAAATTACATGCTAATCAAGTTTACTTAGAAGCCCAAAGCAGGTTATCTAGACAAAAAGAAAGGTTTTATATTACAAACCAAAATTTTTAACTTTAGCATATAGCTAACTTACTTTTTTGTCAAGATAACCTATTTTGCTACTAAATAAAGTTGTCCAGAACACAATTTTACATATAATTTCTGTTTCAAAATTAGTAAATATTTGTTTTTGACAAGTTACATTTTGAAATCATGCAAAATTAAAAAAATTTCAATATGGTTTTTAGCTAAATTTTTTTTCTTTTCTTGTTCTATATCTGTGAAATTTAATTTTAAGTTAATTAATTAAGCTAAGAGGCTGTTTAGCTTAAAGTTTATAGTAAATTCATACATTTTTATTATAATTTTATTATAAATTTATTTCAAGATTATTTTAAGGGGACATGTCCTATAACTGTTAAGCACATGTTATGATCACTAGAATATATAACAAGTTCTGTAATAAATTTTGTTATAGTAACTCATGATGAATATGTTATAATTTCTATGCAAGCTTTCTTATTTTGACCATATATTGTGGTCACCAGAATAGCAAGTACTGTAATAAAATTTTTAAGTAGCATAATAGAACATTATAACAATTCCAATATAAGCTATTCATCTTAACTATATATTATAGTTAATTAAACAGAGTAAGTTTTGTAATAAAATTATTTACAGTATTACAATAGAAATCATAACAATTCCAATGCAAACTAATTAACTTATCTTAAACACTTATTGTAGTGCCTAAATAGTGAGTACGTTCTGTAACAGAATTATTTATAATAAAATATATAGAAATCACAACAATCCCAATGCAAACTAACTTAAACTTAGCAGGTCACTGGAATTGCATGTTCTGTAATAGAATTTTTCGATAATTCATGATAAAAATCACAACAATTCTAATGCAACCTAACACATCTTAACTACATATCATACAGTTGTCCCTCTATATAATCATCTCTCATACAATCACATCATAAACCAAACCATGATTTAATTTATAAGAAAAATAACCCTCACTGGTTAAAAAATCATATTTTAACTAAATAATAACTAGTTATTTCTAGTACAAATAATAACTTATTTACTATATAATTACTAGATAATATATGTATTTAAGCATATTAACTAAAAATAATTAAGCTACAAAAATATCTAGTAATTATATAGTAAATAAGTTATTATTTGTACTAGAAATAACTAGTTATTATTTAGTTAAAATATGATTTTTTAACCAGTGCCTAATGTAAGCACGATTCCTCTATAAGTATATTTTTAAAAAAATTTACTATGTTCCCAACCGTGTGATTATATGGGAAGGTGACTGTAGTATCTAGAAGAGTGAGTAAGTTTTGTAACAAAATTATTTGCAGTAATCATGATAGAAAATCACGGCAATCCCAATATAGGCTAACTCATCTTACTCAAATATTGCAGTTACTGGAATAACGAGTAAGTTATATAACAAACTTATATGCAGTAACTCTCATGATAGGAATCATGCCAATTTTAATACAAACTAATTCAATGTAATCTGCATATTATGGTTACTGGAACAGTGAGGAAATTCTGTAATGATAATTCTAATATAAAATTCAATTAACCAGAATAGTGAATAAATTCTGTAACAGAATTTTTTTCACCGACTAGCGAATAAATCATGTTAATTCAATGCAAACTAACACACCTTAAACTTTATTGCAGTCACCAGAATGTCGAGTAAGTTCTGCAACTAAATTATTTACAGTATCTGATAGAAATCATGACAATCCCAATGTGAAACAACTCAAACTTATATTATGATCAACAAAATAACAAGTACTGTAATAGAATTTTTTACTGTAATTCTAAATAAAAAGTTATGATAATTCCTAACTCATTTTTAACTACATACTGTAATTACTGGACTAGCAAGTAAATTTTGTACGAAATTATTTACCGTGACTCATAAAATGCAAACTAACTCACCTAAACCACATATTGTGATTACCGAAATAGTAAGTAGATCTGTAACAGAATTTTTTTTAGTAACTAATAATAAAGATCATATTAATTTTGATGCCAACTAACTCAAATTATCTATATATTGTGATCATTAATATGTAACAAGTTAGTATGCAGTAATACTGTAATGCAGCACATCCTTTTCTAACTCCCTTTAAATAACTCAAGCGCCTAGTTTTTATATTTAAAATTTATTTATACTTTGCGATTCTTAATTTTTAATACAATATCGCTGTGATTACTGATTACCGTAAAATGCAGTATAAGGTACCCCCGATTTGTACCCCCTTGATTTGTACCGGGTACATTTTAAGGTCAACGATGCGGTATTTTGTAAGATACCCGGGTATGAATCAATAACTAATTTTGCAGATTTACCAATGAAATACGGAAATACGGTAGCTATATACTTAATAATATACCCCCTTACAAGGGACCCCATATAATATACCCTCCTCCGTACAAGGTACCCGGGGGTACAAATCAAATTTTCATCATGTGAATTGTAAGATACCCGGATACCTTACACTGCGTTTTCGGTAGTGATTCACATGTGCATTAAAATGATCGATACTTATAATCAACCATTTCATAAGCTTACCGGTATATGTTAAACTAATAAGTGCAAGTATTGACATAGTTTTTTTAAATGAAAATTTTTTTAGTAGAATGGTTGGCACGGTCGACCTATTTTGGCAGCCCAGTCAGCCCGAGGGTTTGGCATCGGCGCGCATCACAAATTTGTTTTTTTTTTTTTTTTGTAGTACTTACTAAACGTTCTAAAATAAAAAGGTTATTCAAATTAGATCACGTATATATTTTATGACATGAAAAAATATCGTGTAATTAACCATTATCAATAGCCAATTAAATTGCAGAAGACAGACACACACTCGTAACATAGATTGTTACTTCAGGCTTATGATTGATTGAAATTAAGCACGAATTTAGTAGTAATTTCGAACACATGACACACAAAGAACTCCGTGTAACAAACGATTAAATAAATTATCCCCAATCAGAATGAATAATATATCTCACAATTTTTAAATACGTAACATGTCAAATGAAAACAGCTTGTCAAACGCTTATAATAATCCATATACTAATTTACCAACTATTCATGTTGATGAAGGTCAAGTTGATAAAACTTTAAAACAAGCAAATGTATTATTCCATAATTCACAAGAATTTTTAAATAAAATCATCGAAGAATTATGTGATTTATATAATAAGGAAGTGACGAAATGTAATAACATAGGTTCAATTCTTCACTCAATAGATCAGCATATGACAAATAAACAACAAAAACCAGAAGAAATAATCAACTTATGTTTAAATAGCCAATTAAACCCTAGTGTTCAAACTAATTCTATAATTCAAAATATTTTCGCATATTGCTATAAATATGGAAAGTGGATCAAACCTGATGATCGTAAAGCATTTATTCATTATCAAAAATCAGCAGAGATGGGAAATTCAATTGGAATATGTAATCTTGGTTTTTGTTATCAATATGGAATTGGAATTGAGAAGAATGAACAAAAGGCATTCGTTTATTATCAAAAATCGGCAGACATGGGCGATTCATATGGAATTAATTTACTCGGTGATTGTTATCGAGATGGAATTGGAGTTAAAAAAGATAATAATAGGGCATTTGTTTATTATCAAAAATCAGTAAAAATGAATCATGCTATGGGAATGAATAGTCTGGGATATTGTTATGAAAAAGGAATTGGAGTTAAAAAGGATGAACACAAGGCATTCACTTATTATCAAAAATCCGTTGATATGGATAATGCTAATGGGATGAACAATCTTGGGGACTGCTATGAAAATGGAATTGGGGTTGAAAAGGATAAACAAAATGCATTCATTTATTATCAAAAATCGGCTGATATGGGTAATGCTCGCGGAATGAATAGACTTGGACTTTGTTATGAAAATGGAATTGGAGTTGAAAAGGATAAGCATAAGGCATTTAATTATTATAAGAAATCTGCTGATATGGGTAACGTTGATGCAATGTATAATCTTGGTGATTGCTATGAAAAAGGGATTGGAGTTAAAAAGGATGAACGTAATGCATTTATTTATTATCAAAAATCTGCTAATATGGGTGATGCTTCCGGAATGAATGAAGTTGGTTACTGCTACCGAAATGGAATTGGAGTGGAAAAAGATGAACGTAAGGCATTTATTTATTATCAAAAATCCGCTGATATGGGTAGTGCTACAGGAATGAGCAATCTTGGATATTGCTACGAAAAAGGAATCGGTGTTGAAAAGGATGACCGTAGGGCATACGTTTATTATCAAAAATCAGCTAGTATGGGTAATATTAACGGAATAATCAAGCTTGGTTATTGTCATAGTCATGGAATTGGAGCTGAAAAAGATGAATATAAAGCATATATTTATCATCAAAGAGCCGCTAATATGGCGTTAGCAAAATAAGCAGTTTTAAAATATTGTTATCGATATGGAATTAGTGCTTAAATGAATAGGCATAAGGCAATTGTTTTTAATCAAAATCTTCAAAAAAAAAAATAATGATTCATTTGCAATAATTCAACTTGAATGTATAGTTGCTATACGTAGTTGGAAACAAAACTGAAATTTCGTAAAGTGCTACTTGAGTCAGTTAAGTTGAGGGAAGCTATTAGAATAATCATTCTTAAATATAGTTAAATAAACATAATTAAAAATTACGGAAACCCCAATTTAGTATGAAAGTAATGTCAATTGATTTTTATTTTTATTTTTATCATTAATTTATGAGTATTTATTTTTTTACATAGTTGCATTTTTTATACGTGTATATTTAAAATAATATATTATTCCTTTGTTTTGCAGGCAAATTTACCTGCAATTTGCAGTTTCTAGGCAAATTTTAATCTAAAGATACATGACATCATAAGAAGACTAAATTGTTTTCCCTGATTGTCTTCGTAAAATACTATTCTTTTTATCACGTAGTCTTTCTATTCTTTTTTCTTGTCTCACTTTTTGATGTCCATTAAAAATCACTTTCTTGTATTATCTCAGAATGTCCGAAGTCTAAATCTAATAATAACCATCATCGTGAATTAACAAATATCAGATATTAAAAAAATTAAGCATTAACAATAAATGGGAGTACCCACAGCAAAGGTGACTTCGAGAATATCATGATTTTGAGAAAACCATTACCAAACTTAGTATGTGATTATCAATTATCCCTTAAACTGTAAAAATATTTCTGATCTATTTTAATAAAAACTCAATATATTTAGATTAAAATTTTTTTGATTTGAAAATAATTATTATATTATTTATAGAGAATAACTATGCTTAACCGGGGGAAATCCCCTCCCCAGTTACAAAACAGGATCTACATATATTTGCACAACAGGATCTACATGATACGTAATTTTTTTGTTTACATCCGTCTTTTTTTCTTTTTATCAGTTTTTCTAATTTAGTGGCTTCTTTTTTTTTTTATATAGCATCGATTCTTTCATTCTTCAGTGATGTTGTTCGTCAATATTCAGTTTGTCATTTTTAGGTGTCATCGTTCTTCAGTGTCAACAATTTTTGGTGTCATTGTTTTTGGTGTCACTATTTGTAGGTGCTTCATAAGTAGTTACCCGCCAGCTCATTTTACTGACCCCATATCCCCGACAGAATGTTTCACCTACAGCACTTTTTGTTGACAGAATCTTTTTCTCAACATACCATGTTTTCAACATCCCCTTTTCTAGAAATCTCATATTTTCGACAAGACATTTATCTGACATAACATATTTCTAATTTGACTTTTCTCCGACACTAAGTTTTATTGAATGCACTTTTTCTGACAAGAACGATAAACCCAATGATCATCACATCACGTGAAATCTTGCACTACGTCATTTGTTTACTTGCACTATCAACTCGGCCTAAATTATACGATCATCTAACCCTAATCTAACTCTAACCCTAACCCTAATTTAGGCCGAGTGCTTAATCATGTGATGTGATGAACACGAATGTATCATTCTACCTATTTAAACGAAATTCTAATCGGGGAAAGATCTTGTCGGAAAAAGATGTCAGAAACATTTCATGTCGAAAAAATGTTCTTTCTAAATACGTCATGTCAGTAAAATGTCTTTTCGAAAATATGTCCTGTCAAGGAAAGGGGAGGTCGAAGACATGGTATGTCGAGGAAAGATTCTTTATCAACAAAAAATGCTGTAGGTGAAACATTCTGTCGGGGATATGGGGTCGGTAAAATGAGCTGGCGGTAACTAACTTTCAGGGAATCAAGCAACAACCAGTAAGAGTAGCATGGAATTAGGATTAGGCTAGTATTAAGTGAAAGAGTAAATTAATATATTTTAAAATAGCTTTGTACATTATGTAAATAAATATGAAATAAATATATATAGTATTAATATATAATATAAATAAAATAAATATTATTAGTCAATTTGGTCTTGTATAACAGAGAAATTCCTCTGGTTAAGATTAACAATTCTCTATATTAATATATAATATAAATAAAAATTAATATTATTAGTCTATTTGGTCTTGTATAACAGAGAAATTCCCCTTGGTTAAGATTAGCAATTCTCTATTTATATTATATTATAGTAATATTTAATCTTATATTATAAGAAAAAAGGTTTAAGTTGCTTATAAGTTAAAAATAGGCAATTTAAAAAAAAATTTAGTCAAACAAATAATTTTCTAATTCTTGGTGAATTCTATAAATATTGGGTTTAGATTTATAGTACTTAATACAATATTATAGCCAATATAAAGGATAACATCTTTCATTATTGTATCTTTTGTAATTTACTTGTAAGGATTTTATAATTAGTGCACCCTGCACTGTGATCAGTGTTTAAAATTCAATTTTATTTTAATATGTGGAAAAACTTAGCAATTCTTGTAAACATAATAAAAAAATCAAAAAATTATGCACAACATGCGCAACACATAATAAAATCTGCAGATTTTAAAAACTTTTTGTTTGCGGAATTAACTTTCAATCTGCGTTTCGCAGATTCCGCATATAGATTTTAAACACTGACTGTGATGCACTTTATAGTAACAAATACAAATAATATTAGAGTATGGTTATGGTAGAGTTAGAATTGGAGTTATAAAATTATAGTAAAAACAAGAGGAGCATTTTTTGTTAAAAATGCAATAAGTATTACCCTAGTAAAATTTTGAGAAAAATAAAGAGATGCACTAAATTTTAAAAACCAACATGTAAAAATTAAGACTTTTTTTAGAAGTAAAAAATTTTGTAGATAGTAATATATAAAGAATATAGCTAACTTGCCTCCTGGTAATGATATTAACCATCCTATGATTTGCCAATCAGGTTACAGAATCTTGTATAATAAAATAAAGAAATTTTTAAAAAAATTTAGAAAAAATTTAGAAAATTATTAATATCACAAATTTTATTACAAAAACTAGCTTTGTGCTTTAAATAAAAATTTTTAGCATTCAATTTTGTATATAAATATCCCACTTTTCAATTTAATATAACATATCCTAACCTTAACCTTAAAAAATAATTTATTTATATAAAAAATTCTAAGAGTAGTTAAAATTTATCAGCATTGTTAAATTACACCACTGGTATTCAACACTACTATTATTTTTATTATGAGCTGCAGTGTAATATGAAAATCAGATGAAATATGATATTTTTTAAAAAATAATCATAATGCAAAAATTCAGTTATAAAATTATCTTTGGAGCTTTAACAACAAAATCTCTTATGAAATTTTGATATAAACTATACTCCTGCTTCTTTTCAGATCTTAACCCTAACTTTAATATTAATTAAAATTTAATTTTTGTTTTTTAAATTATTTTGATTTACATATCATATGGGCTGCCATCAAAAGAAATAAGGCAAATTAACATTTTAAAAAAATCAATACCTTAACTTTCATAGCGCATATCTCTATGAATTTTGAGGCTATCTTAATGATTTAATATTCAGAAGAAAGCTTAGATCGTAGGCTTTCTTTTGAATATTAAATCATCAGAATAGCATCAAAATCCACAGAGATATGTGCTATTAAAGTTAAGGTATTAATTTTTTTTTAAAATGTCAATTTGCCTTATTTCTATTGACGGCAGCCCATATGAATTTCATATTAGGGAGCATCCATAAATAATGTTATACAAGGGGTTGGATGAATAATAACGTTTTTCTATATAAGTAGGGAGAGAGTCAAAAAAATATAATGTAATTTTTTTAGAAAAATTGTCTAAAAACTGAACCAGTAGTCCAAATTTAATGATTTTGGTACTATTTGATTCATCTCGGTGAGAGGAGTCAAATAGTACCGATTTCATTTCATTTGGATTACTGAATCAAAAGTTATTGGCCAAAATACTATTTATTGGCCATATCTTTTCTTATAAAATTACTATCTAACCAATAGTTTTTTGTGAATATCTTTTGATTCGGTAATCCAAATAATATGATTTTGTTATTATTGGATTCGTCTCACTGAGACGAATCGAATGGTACCTAAATCATCTAAATTGGATTACTGTGTCACAATATATTCGAGTTTATGTAAAATTTTATATAAACATACGGATTTTGAAAAATTTTTTTATATAGTAGAGGGGTCAAGTGCTACTATAAGGGGGTACATAATGTTATTTATGGATGCCCACTTACTAGTATTGAATGTTACAGATATGATATATAAATTTTGAAAATTTATAATTTTAACTAGAGGTTAAAATTAGTTAAATTTATATACAATATTTTAAAAATAAAGTAAAAAATTTTATAAAAAAATATTCAAAATAAAAACTTAAAAGGTAAAGTACTTGTAAATCATTTGTCATATGATTTTAATATCTAATTTTTTATATTTGATATTTAGAAAATTTTTATTAAATAAACTGCTTTAAATTTCTAAACAAAGCTTGTAAAACAGAATTTTTTGATTCTAATAGTAGTACTGTATAATTATTAAATTTGAATTAAAATTTATAAAAATAATTATTTAAAAAAAAATTAAATATTATAAATTTGTTATAAAAATCATATGAAAATCATATGATAATTGACCAATCAGATTGTTACTACAGAGAATTTGAATTTTTTTAGAAAACTTTATAATATATACAGGTATATTTTTTTAAAATAATATAAAATTTCACTACAATAAAAAACTACTTTAATTTATAAGTTATTAAAATTTAATAAACTTAGTATGTTTTGTTATTAAATATTATCTATATAAAAATTTTTTTGTATGTCAAATTTATATAGAAAATGCTCCACCATCAAACTTTTATTACTTTTAAAGTTTTAATAAACTAAAAAATTTTCTTAACAAAGTTATTAAAATATATTTAATATATAAAAAGCAATATAGCTAAAATTAATATTTAGGATATTAATTTAATTGATGATTTATGAGTAAATGAGAACTTAATACTGGAAGAATTTTTATAGTAAAATATAGTAAAAAATGTTAAGCCAGAATTATGATTCCTACAGTATTACAAAAATTTTTATTCTTAAATTGCTTATAATTTTTTATTTATTTAACTAATTTTACTAATCATACTATCATTAGAATCACAAAAACTAGTTCTACAACTTTCATTAGAAGCTTACAGGATATTAGCTTTAAAAAAAATAACTTTACTTAGTTAGGAATGCAGATTTTGATATTTTATATATATCGCTCTTAAAAATAAAATTTTTAAAAAAATTTTAGTACAATTTTGTACACTTTTTGTACAATAAACAGTTTAAGAAATATAAGAGTATTAAAACACAAAATATTGAAAAAAACTTTTCCTATCGATCATTTGTACAAACTTCTAAACAAAAAAAAACAAAAAATTTTTTAGTAAAAGATGAAACAGCTATTAATACTAGTTTTTATAAAGGTTAACTATCTTTTCTAACTCCTGAAGACTTCTTTATATATTTAGTAAACAAACAAGAAGTGTTAGTTATGCAAGATAACTAGCAGTGGTATGTCCTTGGTACAAGAAATTCTAGTAAAAGTTTTTTTTAATTGATGATGGTGTTATAGTTTGGCTAGATAGTGAATTAAAAAATAAATATTCTCTTTAAGGTTTTTTGTTACAAGAACATATTTGACTATATACTTGCTATCATATTCTTGCTTGAAGTATTTTTTCTAGAATTTTTACTACAGTACCTCCAAAAGATCGGTATTGTTGTTTATATCCTAATCGGAAAGAAGACATACAGGTTGATAAACAGGAATAAATGCATAATAAGATATGGTGCAGTAAAGTAGGCAAATCTGAAAAAACTAACTTCCAGATTGTTTCTTTATTTTTTCTTTTTATATATATATAATACTTTGGCAAGGCGTTGTCTTGCGCAATATTATATAATTATAATTGTTGGTTATAAATTTTGTTTTCTTTTTTTTCTGTTTTAATTTTTCTCTTCTTTCTTTGTATTGTTTTGCGGCACTGCACTATCATGTACTGTCACTTTTTTGTCTTTTTCTTTTTCTTTCTATTTGTTTTATTTGATTTATTTGGTTTTTCATTTAGATAATATAGGTTATTCCTCTTTTATATTTTTCCTTTATGTATATTGTTATACATTTTTTTTCTAGTAGAATACCTCTACTCAGGAAGCTAAAAGAAGGAGGTTGAAAAAGTAGACAGTCATAATAAGGCATTCTGATTTAAACTAAGTTTGTAATAGTGCAGCAGACCACATTTAGAAATTTGTCAAAATAAGTAAAATGTTAAATGAAGTTGAACTTTAGTTTTAAGTAATAATTTGAATATTTTTACAAATGCAATTATCTTAATTAAATAAAGTAAATAGTAAGATTGCCTAAGTTTAAAAAAAAAAGTATTAAAACATTTAAACTAAATTATATATTTGTTTAAGTAATTACTATTTTTACTTTAGTATTTTGCTATTTTTATTATTGTTATACAAGATTTACTTTTTTAATTTTTTTTTTTTTATATTAGGGGAAACCCTGGGTGTAGCTCCTGCCCCAAACTTTTATTAATACTTAAGTAAGTTGACATATTGCTGAAGTACATACATATTATATACAAGTATTGGAACTAGGACTTTAGGTAATACAACCATTTATTCATAGCTAAACCCAACCAGAGCCTTCTATATTCCCATTTATATGACTGATCTGGCTTGTACGTCCCTTTCTAACCAACAATTAGTATTCACATATCTGCCACTTTACCCACACTACCTAGTATCATCATTTCCAATTTGGTGTACATTGTCAGGTAGGCGCTTTGTGCTTCCAAATTGGTGTACCTGAGATCACCTACTGGCATACTTCTCGGGAGTTCGTATCTCAAGCCATGCAGCTGCCTCTACCACATTGGGTAAGTATCTCAAGCCTGCATGCTGCTGCAACTAGCCGGGTTCCTGCAACTTTGGGGCCCAGGATTTAACGTTCTGAATTCAGTAATGTGCGAACGACTGTACTTTCCTCTATGGTGATAATGTAACTGGGCTTGTTTCGCAAATGCTTCCAGTACTAGATATAGTTGAATGGCATCATGAGGCTCAGGGGGACCCTGTTACCACTATATGCACTTGTACCAGCTATACCCATATTGGTGGTTATAGCACTTCTTAGCATCCAAAGACTCCCATATGGGTACGCCCAGAGCTCATTGGGTTTTGACATGTACATGCCTCTATGCTTTCACCTCTCACTGGCTAGTGAGTTCCGTTTGCCTTACAGGTTCATTCTGATCCCCAGTACTCATATCCGACCCTTCATCCAACCTTTACTGATCCCTCCCAAACTACCAAACCGTTAGCCCAGAAGGATTGGTCGGCCCAGCTTTATGTGCCTGAAGGACTCCCTCTCCTTGGTACCTAATTCTAAAACATAGGTCCTTTTCCTCCAGTACGACTTTGGCAGTTAGGTTAGTATCCCCTCTTGCCAAAGGGCTTTTTTCGTCTGATTCTTCGGTCTCTAGTCAAAATCCCGGTCTTCTGTAGTACCGTTGGAAGATCTTCCTTACCTCCTTACTTGGGACTTGCCAAATGGGTTTCAATTGTTCCGGTCCCTTAGATTTGTCTGTGTAACTTACACAGCAGCACTGATGCTCCCATTCAAGATGGTGGTACCAAGGTTACAGGTAATATACTCGACCAATCAATGAACAAATATTACCATAACACAGGCCTATTTTCAAGTCGTCTCCAGTGGAATTTGAACTCTAGACCTGTCGCTTGGGGGTGACAACCAGATAGCTTCTCTATGTCGCCACACCCCTAGTATTTTTTAATTCTAACCCAACTCTAACTCTAATTCTAAAACTAATAAGTAAACTTCTTTGGCCTCTAATTAAAAGTAGTAAAGCTCATTTTTCTGATTCTAATAGTAGTTAAATCATCAAAATTGGTCTAGTGAATTTCAAGATACTTGGGATCAAAATATATTTAAAAAAAATAAATAGTTTGTAAAATAGTAAATTTGCCAATCCATATATTTTCTTCTTTGGTTCCAAGTATCTTGGGCTGATTTTGATGATTTGACTACTATTAGAATTAGAAAAATAAGCTTTACAACTTTCAATTATGCGTCAAAAAAGGTTTACTTGTTAATTTTAGAGTTTGTATTAAGGTTATAATATAAAGTATTATATTAAATACTTAAAATAGAAAATTTTTGTATAACTATAGTGAAAATAGTAAAATACTATCTTTGTTTATTAGTATTATTAATAATTAAAAAAAATTTTTTAAGCAGTTTTGTTTTATTAATTATTTGAACTACAAAGTAAATTATACTATTGTATTGTTATCCTATATTCATTTCTTCAAAGATAGTAGATAACTAGAGCAACCTTAGATAGTGAACACTTTGTATAATCTTACTTGTAATTGTAATTTATCTAAGTCAATAGAGTGTTTTTATAAAACTTAACAAAAAAGATTTAAGACAATTTGCAATTACGAAGAAGCTACAATTAAAAGTATATAAGAATACTAGTAATTGTTTAATTTGTATTGTAAATAGTTGTATTTTATTATTAAAAGAGGAGTTTGGATCAAAATCCTGATAAACAAAATCCTGACAGGTCATAATTCTGACAAAAATATCCTGACAATCAAAAATCCTGACAATAAAAAAAAGCCTTTCTTGAGCAATTTTACTATAAAATCACCTAAATCAAACAGGTCACTGAAGAACTCTGATACAACTCAGATCTGTGTTTGTATAATTTTAGCAGTATTTTAGCCAAATAGATATATAAAATAGAGCAAAATTTGAAAATTTACTATATAAAAATGCAAAATTTCCTTTTTTAGAATCATCTGAGCTGCATCAGAGTTTTTCGGAGTCCTAATCAAACTCTAACCTAGATGCTCACCTAACTCTAATCTAAGCACACTTACTCTAACCATAACCTAACTTAAATAAACTTAATAATTTTTTGTTGTCGGGATTGTCAGAATTTTTACTGTCAGGATTTTTTTGTCGGGATTATGACCTGTTGGGATACTGTATGTCAGAATTTTGATTGGCACCCTTAAAAGAGTATAAAAACTCAATAATGAACTTGGGTCCACATTGGCTGCTTTTAGTTCTATTAAATAAACTTGTCTAGTATTAATTTTGTATATAAATGCAAAAAAATTATAAACCTTTTTTTTAAAATTTTTTGACCAATTTTAATTTAAAAAATTTTAACCAAAATTATTATTTTTTTAAAAATAATAATTAGCAAATTTTGCCAATTTAATTAATATATAATATATAAACATATTACATATATATAAAGTATATTAAAAAGAAAAAATAAAAATAAAAAATAAAAATAAAAATAAAATGCCAAAATTGAAATTAAAAAATAAACAAATATTATATTATATTCTAATAGTATAGTTAGACCTCTCTAAATGCACCCTTTCAGAATCATAAAAAAATTAAAAAGTGTACACTTAAAGAAGGTGTGCAATTATTAAAAGCAAATTAGAGCACTAACATTTATTATCTAGTATTTATTTACTATAGAGGCTTACTCCTACTACAAGTAATATATATATATATAATTTTAGCCAATTAAATTTAACTAAAGAGATAAGATTTTGCTTGACACCACCTCTAAAATATTATCTAATAAATGTTAGTGCCTTTATATAAAGCTATTATAAGTTGGGACTGAACAATACTGTGCTCTTAATAGGAATTTCTATAATCTGTGCACTTAGAGAAATGTACTTAGTGAGATGTAACTGTATTATGGTATTAATATGTTTTTTGCTAATGTTTAGAGTTAAAGTTCAGTTTTAGATTTTTTTTTAATATAATATAATGTGTATTGTATATTTTCAAAAATAAGCTATATCCAAAAATAAGTTATCTTTACTCTTTTAATCAAAAAACTCAAAGCAATCTTTAACACAAAAATAAGCTACTTATAATTAGTATATAGTAAAGTCCAAACTTTATTATACAAATCTATTATAATTACTTAAGTAAACTTATTTGAAAGATTAAAATATATATATTCTATAATTTTAACAAAATTATAAAGCTTTTATTATTTGGCTTTTAATTATTATATTTAATTAAATTTTTGAATTTTTAAATTTTTAAAAGGGCGTTATTTTATGGCGACCCATCGCCATGGCGACCCCATAAACGACCAATCAAAATCGATCACGTGAGTACATAAGTTTTTACTTAAAAAAAATAAAAAAAAAACAAAAAAAAAATTAAATAAAATAAAAAAAATACAAAAAATTACAAAAAAATAAAAAAAATGCAAAAAATAAAAAAAAATACAAAAAAAATGCCGATTTCTAATATTGTGCTACATATTATGCTAACTAACTACTACTAACTATTATGCTACTGCGCTACGCCCATACTAACTAAACAATCATACTACATCTTCGTTCTAAAAAAAGAAGAAACGTTAGTACTGCATATATTTATAAAAAAAAAAAACTAACTTTTGTGCTACGCCCTTTCTAGCTACGATCCGTACTATGCCCGTAGTTGAACTTTTCTTTCTTACTACTACCCAATCCTTGCACCTTTTATCATCACGAACTTTTTTCCTTATTGGTGACATAAGCTTACTACTTTCACCTTCTAGTCAGTATTCCCTTTTAAGCTCTCTTGAGGACTTGTTTATCAAAACCCTTTCTTCGATCTTGCTGAACCAATCAGGTGACTTTCCCCTCATGCTTCTTTCCCTTATACCTCTGACTTGTTGCTATGACATCAAACTTGTGCCTGTCGGGTCTATTAATTGGTTCAGTGATACCAACTCCAAACTAACCCTTGTGTTCATCAAGTTCTTTATCATTCTTTTATCCAGAAAACTTACAATCGCAACCTCTTTGTTATATACCTCATTCTGAATACTTTGGGTTTCGAACTTTAAGTTGATTAATTTGCATTTTTCAATCACATTGCATGAAAGATTTCCCTTTCAAAGAGTAGCATGCCACGCATTAAAAGGCATACTACGTACATCCTGCAAAATACCAGCCTTGATTGCACCTTGTTTTATTCTTAGCTCTGCCAGGCTTTCTAAACCTTCACTACTGTTTAGTCTTTTTAAGAGACTCGGTGTCTGCTTAACCAACAAAGAGCTTGCCAAGGAATTGAAGCCCAAAATACCTCTGTGAAATATTATATCATTCGGTGCGGTTTGTGCTATACCTAACATTTTTTTACATAGGCGGATTATTGGCTGGTGTATATTTTCTAGGTCCTTTTCTGATAGGGCTGTGGCCTGTAAAATATTCTAATTTTGAAAGAAGCACCTGATTGTTTATATAGCTTAGGGGAGTAACAAAAATCAGGTGATTTTTTAGGGGGGGAGGGGGGTAAAAAAAGTTAAAATTATATATAAGAACCTGACTATTTATATATTAAGGAAGAGGGAGGGGGGTAGGCCTCTGATAAAAAATAATCAGGTGATTAATGACACTGCCCTTAGCTAACTAGCTGTCACCTTTTTCTTTTCTAATATATGCGTAAACAACCCAACAATCTTCTTTACTTTCCTTTTAATGTTAGCTAAATCCTTGATGTGTGCAAGTATATACCCAGGAATTTTATATCATATAATTTTGGTTCTGCAAATAATTTTGTTTTGCAGAAAAAGACCCAACTTTCTTCCTTTGAAAGCTTCGAGTTGATTATTACTAGCTTGGACTTGCTGCCATTAATTTTGATGTCATTAATTTGGAAGAACTGTTTTGCAATATTAATTGTTCTTTCTAATTGCTCCTTTGAGCAGCAATCCATGTTGTGTCATCGGCATATGCTAGAACAGCCTGCCACATGTTTAATCCTCTTTCCTTGTCTATGTTTGCCTTGAAACTATTTACTTCAGCTATATAGCCCAAGGACTTGTCCTTCTGGACTCTAACTAACAGAGGATCGTAAAAAATTCTACACACCAAGGGAAAGATAACCTCACCTTGGTTGATTCTGTTCTTAGCTACAAACTCTTTTGTAAGGCCGTAATTCGTTATTACTTGCATATGCCTCTTAATGAATAGGTTAATTACAAAATTAATTACAGTTACTGGAAGCCTTATTTTCCGCATTGATTTTTCAAGCATCACAAGACTAACAGAATCAAACGCCTTCTTCATATCTTGGAAAAGGAGCTACATTTCCTTCTTTTTCTCATGGCCTCCTTAAGGAATGAGTTTAAGATATGAATAGGTTCCTCCATTGAATTTTCTGGTAGACCTGCAAAATTAGGTCCTTGCAAAATGTTCTTGTCTTTAATTATTGCACTTAATCTCTTTGTTATGATTCTTGTTATGCACTTATAGAAGGCTTCCAATAATGCGATTGGTCTTATCCTATTCAACTCAAAACCCCAATCTTCCCTCTTCGGAATCGTATAAATTTGTGCAACTTTCCATTTGTTTGGAATATTTCCTTGCACAAGTCAAATATTTGCAAAATTTTTGAAAGCTGTATGCACTCTAAGATCTGCTTGTTTAATTAACTCGTAAGTAATATTGGATACCCCTGGTGCCGAATTTGTTCTAACCTTATTAAGCATTAAGAGCCATTTCTCTAACTCTACTGGTAACAAAACTGGCTCATACCATTCTTCTTGAATCCCACTTAGTGGTTGATAAATACTTCACCATTCTTCGTTCAGTAGGTTTAGTCGAGGATTCCTTCTTCTGAACTGTTCTTTAAAATGCTTGTTGGTCTTGGATAAAACTTCACTGGGTTCAGAGATTAACTCATATTCATCATCCTTCTTGATTAATATCCGGTCCAAAACTACCTTATTAAATGGCCTTTCTAGAAGACTTCTTAGCATTTTCTTCTGCTCATCTATAATCATTTCACATCTTTTTTGCACGTACTTTTTGATTTCCTTTTCTTTATGCAATTTTTCTTCACTAATCAATTTGCCTTCTATTGCTTTCCACTACAAAGATGCACTGTTAAGCCAAATATCAACATGTTTCAGATTGATATTTGGTATCCCCGTACCTGCACTGGAATTAATACTTTTGATTTTATTATTCCAGCTGCTGATCATGTGATGCGCATTCTTGTTGTTTGCAACACTTTTGATTAATCTGCCAAACTCTTTGGCCACTTTTTTGGTAGACGACTCCTTATCCTTTTTGACAGAATTCTTTTTATTTTGAATTTTTTTCTTTGGCAATGTTTCTATTGCTGCCTTCCAAATTGCAGCCTCGATTATGTCCCATAATTGATCTATGCAGACTCTTTGCTCAGGTACCTGATATGACTCTTCGGTTTGTTCATCCTTTAGTAGCCATTGTGGCAAATTCTTTTTGATCTTATTCCATAGCGCCGTTCTGTAATTGTCCCAATTTTCCTTCGTTGCCTTGTCAAGCTTCCAAACCATTCGTGATGAGGAAGTTTGCCCTGCTCTGCACTTTGAGTCTGCGCAATTACTGCGATCCAAAAGAATTTCAACTATGGGCAATTCATGATCACTACCTGTTACTGTTCCCATTTCGATGATATTTGCTTTTAAAGCCTTGCTCATTAAGTTTTCTGACAACCATATTTGGTCTATCCTTGTACTTGTATGACTGTTACTCCAAGTGTACTTTCTGGCCCTAGGATTTAGCTTTCTGAAAGCATCTACAAAGGATTTCTTTTCCATCCATGTGAAAAGAGAACAACATTTGAGATTTGTTGTTTGTGAGGACTTATCCAATAGTTTGTTGGGTATATGATTAAAATCCCCTATTATAACGATTTGCCAGGTCTTCTCATTTTTGTTAACTATTTTTTGAATTTTTCTATAACCATTGTTGCACATGTCTCATCACTTGGAGGTATGTAAGCTACAATTATTAGTAGTTTATACTTTTTAAAAAAAATATACGCACACATTAAATACTCATTAAATCATTCTATTTTTCCTATATGTTGCTCAATGTTCCTGTGTATCAAAAGTCCTACGTCTGACCCTTTGAGTTTGTCAGGTGATGCACTCGACCAAAAACTTCTAAAATTGCTCAGATCTTTTGCCATAAACTTCACCTCTCTTTCACCCAAATTTGTTTCTGCTATTCCAATTATATCTACTTTTTCCTCAATAGCCCACGAAATTAAAAAATCTACTCTATGAAATTGTGTTTTAAGTCCATTAATATTATGAAATGCAACTCCTATGCTCCTTCCCTGAAACCCACCAACTGGTACAACATCCTTACACCCCTTAAAAGTTGCACCATTCTCTATTACAACTGGGTGCCCTTCAGGAGCGACAGGGCCTTTCCAGCCCTTGTTTTTCTTCAATTCTATTAAGACATCTTAGAATTTCTTCTAGAATACTTTCTTCCTCAAATTTGGTGCTTCGGGAGAGTGCACAATATACATTTTTTCTTGTAAATCCTGTTTCTGCTATTGCACTTTTGTTACTATATTGCGTTTCTCTTAATACATTCTTTCCTTTTCTGTTCTCGCGAGAATGACTCCTAGATCTAGCTTCTAATGGCACTTTCTTTCTGGGCTTGGTGAGATTATCTATTCCCACTATACTTTCTTGTTCTTCCACCAAAGTAGCGTACTTCTATGGGTTATCTATATACTAAAGTTAAAATTTTTGAGTTTTAAATATAAAATGTTTTTTTTGATTAGGTAACCTACTCTGGGCCCTTAAGCAAATTTGTTCGGCACATAATTCTACTTATCCAAAGTTGCTGCACATTTTCCTAGACCTTTTACTAAGTAAAAAATGGGAAAAAAATTTTTCTAAAAAATTTTTTTTGAACTTTAACCTCATTTTTATTTAGTAAAAGGTCTGAGAAAATGCACAACAACTTTGGACTAGAAGAATCACATGCTAAACAACTTTGCTTAAGGGCCCAGAGTAGGTTACCTAATTAAAAAAACGGTTTATATTTAAAACTCAAAAATTTTAACTTTAGTACATAGATAACCCATTTTTCTTACAATGTAACCTACTTAGATCGTCTAAGTAAAGTTATTCAGGGCATGATTTTACATATACTTATAATTTTAAAATTGAAAATATTTGTTTTGGCAAAGTTACATTTTCATATTGTGCAAAATTGGCAAAATTTTAATTCAATTTTTAAGCTCAATTTTTTCTTCTCACCTTGTTTTATATTCCTGAAAAATTTAATTTAAAGTTAATAAGTAAGATTTAAAAAAATCTTAGCTCAAAGTTATATAATAAATTCATATGTTTTTTTTTAAAATTTTAATTATAGATAACAATAAAAGGGACATGTCCTGGGTCTGATATAAAGCAGTAGTATTAAAATAAAAAAATATTTATCAAATTTGATTTAAAGAATGTCAAGATAACTTTGATAAAAATTGTATAATTCTAAAATATTTATCAAATATAAACTATAACAAAAAAATTATTACAATTTTTGATTGAAAATATTTTAGACCCATCTGACCATATTTAGTCAATTTTTTTTGTTTTAATTGTAGAAACAGTAGAATTAAAATAAAAAAATTTAACTAAATTTGATTAGGATAGTATCAAAATATCTATAATCAACATTTCGTAAATTCTAAAGCATCTATTAAATATAAGTTTTACAAAAATTAGGTTCAACTTTGATCAAAGATATCTTAGCACCTACTCAACCAAATTTTATCAACTTTTTTTTTTATTTTAATTGTAAAAAACAGTAGAATTTGAATAAAAAATTTGAATGAATTTGGTTAGGTAAATATCAAAATAGCCTTGCCTTAATCAAAGTTCAAAAAAATTATAAAAACCAAACTGATTTACATGGGTATAGCATTATCAAAAAGGGTATAAAAATATCAATTTTCTATTTTTAAGGTTCTAATTTTAGTTTTAATAAAATTTTTGAAAGTTCTAAACACTTTTATTAAATTATCCAATTCTGTTTATTACTATATTTTCATGAAATAATATACAAGAATATAATTTCATATTTTGGCCTAAATTATATTAATTTAGGCCAATTACAAAATAATACTTTGCTTGTTATTTTTTGAAAATATAGTAGATATTTTTAAAAATAGCAATCTATAGTATTTGATCACTTAGGTGCAAAATAGTAAATATAAAATATAAAATTAAAAAATAAAATTAAAAAATAAAATTAAAAATAAAAATAAATAAACAATTTTAAAATAAAAAATAAAATAAAAATAAAATAAATAAGGCAAAATAAAATAGCTATGCAACCCCTATATGATCAGCCAATTATTTTTGAGATTGGTTATCATATATAAACAATGATTATCATTGATAATCATTGTTTTCTTTTTTGGTTTTTTTTCTTCTAGGCTGAAGACGTTTTTGGAATCGTGCTTTGCTGCTTTTCTTTGTAAGTTTCTTTTTTTGTTTTTTTTTTTGTCTACTAATAGTACTTCTTTTTTTTATTGTTTCAAAATTGTTTTGCAGTTTTGCCGTTCTGTCATTTCGCCGTTTTGTTGTTTCGTTGGTTCATCGTTTCAGCATTTTGCCATTTCACCATTTTACTGTTTCGCCATTTAGCCATTTCACTAGAATAGTATAATGTCAATTAGGGTCAGAAGTCTTTTTTTTAAATTTTTTTTTTGGCGGTTATTATATTGAATTCTGCAAGCATTACAATTGATTTTGTTATAGCAAGTAGGCATTTAAGTCTTTTTTTTGGATTTTTCTGGGTTTTCAAAAAATTTTTTTTTATTCAGAAGTTTTTTGTATTTTCATTATTTTTTCCTTGTTATTTTTTTTTCTCATTATTTTTTTTATTTTTTTTATTTTTTTTTCTTCTTTTTCGTTATTTGTTTTTTTTTCTTTTTTTTTATCGTTATTTTTTTTTCTTTTTTTTCTCTTTCGTTATTTGGTTTTTTTTCTTTTTTTTTTTTCTTGGTATTTTTTTTCTTCTCTTTCATTATTTGTTTTTTTCTTTTTTTTTCTTGTTATTTTTTTTCTTTTTTTTTCTCTTTCATTATTTGGTTTTTTTTTCTTTTTTTTTTCTCTTTTGTTATTTGTTTTTTTTCTTTTTTTCTTGTTATTTTTTTTATTTTTTTTATTTTTTTTCTTTTATTATTTGTTTTCTTTTTTTCTTTTGTTATTTGTTTTTTTTATTTCTTTTGGTTCTTTGTTTTTTTATTCTTCGTTATTTGTTTTTTTTTCTTTTCATTTTTTTTTTCGTTATTTGGTTTTTTTTGTCAGTTTTTTATTCTTTTTTTTTTTTGCGGTGGTTTTTTTTGTTTTTGTGCTTAGTTTCTTTTTTTGGGGGTTTTCAATTTTTTTGTTTTGTTTTTGTATTTGTTTCTTTTTTTTGTGTTTAGTTTTTTTGGGGGGTTTTATTGTTTCTTTTTTGTTTTTTGTTTTTTTGGTTTGTTTTTTTTTTGTTTTTTTTACTAACTTTTTTTTTATTTATTTTATAATTCAGCGTTTTAATGGCAGTGGATGTAAAATGGAACTGAGATGGGACATCTTTAGTATAGATAAGTTTTTTTTTTTGTAATTAAATTGTTTTCTAAGTTTTTTTAACAACTTTTTTGTTTTCGTTCTTTAGTTTTTTGATAATTATTAATGATTAGTCGTCATCATTAGAGTCTTCGTTGTCGTAGTTGGAGTTGTTGTAATTGGAGTTGTTGTCGTATTGGAGTTGAAATCGATGCTCTTAATGTTTGGCGGCTTACAGGAAGCCAAAGTATTTAGATTCAGGGGGATTAAAGGAATTGACAGAGGGCAACGTGGGAGCTTTTTGTCTGTTTTAGTTTAGTTTAGATTTTTTAGATTCTATCTCTGTATTACGATTTGTTTGTATTATTTTTTAATAAATTAATAAATTTGAATATATATGATGACCAATTAAAATCGATTATGTGATTCATGTGATGACTGCTTAGTATCAGTCATCACGTGAATTACATGATCGATTTTGATTGGTCGATTACTGGGGTCGGCATGGCGATGAGTGGCCATAAAATAATGGCCAATAAATAAAAAATAAAATAAGCAAAATAAAAATAAATAAAAATAAAAAAATAAAAAATAAAAATAATTAAAATAAAAATAAAAAAATAAAAAATAAAAAAATAAAAAATAAAAATAAAAAATAAATTAAAAAATAAAAAAAATAAAAAATAAAAAAATAAAAAATAAAGATAAAAAATATAAAAATAAAAATAAAAATAAAAAAAAATATAAAGTAAAAACATAAAAAATAAAAACAAAAAATATAAAAAAATAAAAAATAAAGAATTTTATAACTTAGTGAAGTAAATTATAGATAGAGTTAGCATTAAAGGTAAAGTTAGGATTAGGGTTGGGTTAGAGTTAAAATTTAATTTGGCATTTTGAGAGAAGTATTACTTTTAAAAATGCAATAGTGGTTACTTTAGTAAACTTTTGAGAAACATAAAAGGTGCCTATAGTGCAAATGCACCATTTTTTAAAATCCAAAAAATAAAAATAAAAATTAAAAAAAATAAAAATTAAAAAATTAAAGATTAAAAATTAAATTAAAGAAATAAAAGTAAAAATAAAAATTTGAAAAAATAATAAAAAAGAAAATATGAAAATAAAAATATAAAAAATTTAAATAAAAATAAAAATTAGAAAGCAAATAAAAATAAAATAGTCCAAAAAATTAAAAAAAAATAAAATAAAAATAAAAAATTTAAATAATTATAAAAATAGAGAGCAAATAAAAAATAAATAATCTAAAAATCAAAAAATAAATATAAAAAAGTTAAAAAAATAAAAAATAAAAAGTAAAAAAATTAAATAATTTAAGCAAAAATTAAAAATAAAATATATAATACTAAAAATCTAAATTTATTATCTTCACATTGTTATTAATAATGCATAATTATTGCTATCTGCATTTATTATATCTGATATTATATTTCATATATTCATTAAGAATTGTCTTATTTTTTTATCAGTAAAACTTAAAAATAATTTATATTAATACCATAAAATTGAAAAATAATTAGAATATATATTGAGTCATAATTAATACTTATATCTTAGCATTTCTATCGCCAAAACCCGTCGTTTAACGATGGATGAATATCTAGTTTTAATATTAAGAAATTTAGAATTAAGTTTACGGATAGTGTAAATCATATTATTTAAAAAAAAATTCTGCAATGTATCTTTTTGTTAGAACGAAAAGTTAGCTTCGTAGGCAATTTAAATAGCGCTGTCTGATTGAATCTGTTACTGTAAGCATTGGTGACAAATAGATTTAAACTAGAATTATTGTATTATCTTCCATTTTTTATGACATTTAATCTGATTGCTTCTTACTTGTAGAAATTTTAATAAATTCATCTTTCTTTTTTTAAATATAAAAATTAATTAATGAGTCGAATAGGCCGATTGTCATCTCTAGTTGTAATATCAAAACAGTAACTACGCCTAAATCTACACTCTTAAAATACATGCAATATTTACTACATAGCCATCTATGCCAAAAGACTAGACTCTTTGGCAGTAATGTGCTGTGGTGAATAAGGAATGTATTGGGAAGACATAATTTGATTAATGCTGCATAGAAGCAAAATATCGAGAAAATATTAGAAAAAGTGCCGGGCCAGAATCTTATCCAAATCCGAATGTGCTACATCACGTGACTACAGAGTCATTTGGAGATTGACACGATGCTAACATAGCACAAAATTTGTGTAACAAACGATTATATAAATCAACTAGAACGACCATACGTATGTACGTGCCTTATAATTTTAGTTACATATCATGTCAAATGAAAAAAATTTACCAGAAACTTGCAACAGTCCATTTACAGAATTATCAACAATTCGTAATGATAAAGATCAAGTTGTTAATAATTCAAACCGAGCAGATTTATCGCTACATGATTCGCAAAATTTTTTAAATAATGTTGTCGAAGATTTATGTGATCTATATAATAAGGAAGCTATGAAAGGAAACTATGTAGGCTCTATTTTTTATTCAATTGAACAATATCTGGCAAATAAACAGCAAAAACCTGAAGAAATAATAAATTTATGCATAAATAATCAAACCAACTCTATTATTCAAACCAATTCTATCGTTCAGCACATTCTTGCATTTTGTTATGATTTAGGAAAATGGATTGAAAAGAACAATCGTAAAGCATTTATTCATTATCAAAAATCTGCAGAATTAGGAAATTCTAATGGAATGTGTGATCTTAGCTTTTGTTATCAATATGGAATTGGTGTCGAAAAAGATGATAAAAAAGCTTTTTATTATTGTCAAAAATCTGCCGATATGGGAAATTCATATGGAATAAATTCTCTTGGTAATTGTTATCGAGATGGAATTGGCGTTGAAAAAAATAATGATAAAGCGCTGGCTTATTATCAAAAATCTGTTGAAATGGGTCAAGCTATAGGAATGAATAGTCTTGGAAATTGTTACGAAAAAGGAATTGGTGTTGAAAAGGATGAATGTAAGGCATTCACTTATTATCAAAAATCTGTTGATATAGGTAATGCTAGTGGAATGAATAAACTTGGTTTTTGTTATGAAAATGGAATTGGTGTTGAGAAAGATGAAAAAAAAGCATTGATTTATTATCAAAAATCTGCTGATATGGGTAATGCTAATGGAATGAACAGTCTTGGATATTGTTACGAAAAAAGAATTGGCGCTGATAAAGACGCATATAGGGCATTCATTTATTATCAAAAATCTGTTGATATGGGCAATGCAAATGGAATAAACCATATTGGATATTGTTATGAAAAAGGAATTGGCGTCGAACAGGACGAATATAAAGCATTTACTTATTATCAAAAATCTGCTGAAATGGGTAATGCTTGTGGAATGAATAGGCTTGGACTTTGTTATGAAAATGGAATTGGTGTTAAAAAGAATGAACATAAAGCATTCGCTTGTTATCAAAAATCTGCAAATATGGGTAATTCTAATGGTTTATATAATCTTGGATATTGTTATGAAAAAGGAATCAACGTTGAAAAAGATGAACGTAAAGCATTTATTTTTTATCAAAAATCTGCTGATATGGGTAATGCAAGTGGTGTGAATAGAATTGGATTTTGTTATGAAATTGGAATTGGAATTGAAAAAGATGGACAAAAGGCGTTCATTTATTACCAAAAATCTGCTGATATGGGTGACGCTGGAATAAACAGACTTGGACTTTGTTATGAAAATGGAATTGGAGTTGAAAAGAATGAACTTATGGCATTTATGTATTATCAAAAATCTGCTGATATGGATAATTCTGATGGAATTTACAATCTTGGATATTGCTACGAAAGAGGGATTGGTGTTGAAAAGGATAAACGCAAAGCATTCATTTATTATCAGAGATCTGCTAATATGAATAATGCAGATGGTATATTCCAAGTTGGTTATTGTTATCATCACGGAATTGGAGTCGAAGAAGATGAATATAAAGCATTTATTTACTATCAAAAACATGCTAATAAGGCGTTAATAAATAAGTAGTCTTGGATATTTTTATTAAAGTGGAATTGAAGTTGAAGTGAACAGGCACGAGAATATTCTTTTGATTTATCAAAAATATGCAAGTTAAACGATTCTAAAGTGGATTGAGATTGACAACCATAAAGCAATTACTTATTTTCAAAATCTGTTGATTTTGAAGAATGAACTTTCTTTGGTATGTTTACCAAAAAAATGTGAAAGAATGCCAATTTTGGCATCAAAATTAATTTCTCGCTTTTATTTGTGTTTCTTATATTATTATATTTTTTTATAATGCGTACTATTTTAAGCGTGAATAATTATGTTATACGGTTGCTATTTTATTGATTGGTTTTTTTTTATTCAAGTTTTAAATATATATAAAATTTAGTCGCAAATGAAAAGAATTATGAAAAGGGTACTGATCATAAGTAAAAAATTTTTCGAAGAAAATGAGATTAGATTTCTCATAGTAAATTTGATTTATCAAAAAGATAGGGCAAGAAGAATTTACAATAGTATATCCAAGCTATACGTGTGCCTAAATTATTTTGAAAAAAAGTATTTTCGGCCAACATTTCGGCACTGCTAAATATTTCGACAATAATTTTGGCAAATATGAAATTAATTTCGGCACTATATAATACTAATTTCAGCTGCTTAATAATGCCGTAATGAAGGTGGGCAATTTAGGTATGCGTATAACTCAAGCTATATGATTTGATCGAAATTGTAGTTAATCTTACTAATAATTAGATTCAAATCCACCGCGCAGGCTGTGCAGCTTGAATCTATCATACTACTGTTCTGCCGCACTTTTGTCTCAGCAGATTCTCGATTTTGATTGGCTAATGACTTTGATCGACAAAATTTTGGCCCGCTTTACGTAATTGTTTCATAATCTTCAGCCGGTGTTATTTTTTTCATTCAAAAATAGAAAACTTTAGAAAATCGGCCTCCTCTATATTAAAATTAGTCCAGAAATATTTTTCGCTTAATGGGAGACAGTTGGTTTCATTAATGAAATGTTAAGTAATTTTAACCTAAAGTTTTGGTTATCGTTCTTATCAAAAATCTACCGTAAAAAATTGGTGCGGCAACATTATTGCAACTAGCACTCAAAATAAGAATTACATATATTCATAATTTCGTTTATTACTTATAATCTTACTTAACAGATATGTCAAATATATCAGATTTTGCTAATCTATGTAACATCCAGTGTTATAAATTAAATTAAACTTTTTATTGGCGCAATCGCAAAACAAAAACATGCACCAAAAAAAAAAATTTATACGCGCGTTATATATACGGAGAGACCCAATATATGCGCAAATTTAAATCTATGTACGCTGCGCCTACTGCACCGATCCAATTTATATCACTGGTAACTTCAAGCCCGCATTATACACCTGCATTATGCAGGTTGACCAGAATTTTGCAGCTAGCCTGAGTTATAAAAATTACACTGCGCAACTTCTCAAAATTTTGTGCAGGCTGCGCAATGGCTCATCCATACTGATAATGCCTTTTTTATTTTCAATGTTCAAGGCTATTTGCAATCTCCATATATTAATAGGATTCAGAAATAGTCTTAAACTTTTATTACAAGATGAGCGATAGCAAAAAGAAAAGTGACCTCCTATATACAAAAGGCTCTTGCATTGGCATAACAATCTTAACTTTCTTATACTACTGATTACATGTTCTTGCAACATATGATTACCCCTTTCCTTCTTTACTTATTTTCTAATAATTCTAGTAACACGATTTCAATAACTGATAATATAAATCAGAAAATACTTGCATCTTACGAGATGCTATCAAACTATAACATAGCATAAATAAAAAAATATAATAATATAAAAGGCTAAAACAACAAATTGAACATGTGATACAATAAAGTCATCTGATCTCGCAATCATAATCTCCTTGTCACTTCGTTGACAAGCTCCTCAATTCCTAAATTCCTGTGCGATGTGTGATGCATGAATTTGCTAATCATCTAGACTTAATTCTTAATATTTCCTTTGATATTAATTACGAATCTACTTAGCTTAAAATTCTAAAAATTATATCTTTTCTTTAAAACTTGCTAATTGAAGCATTGCGTAAAAATTTTCATTTATGTCACAATTAAATGGGAATATAATTTAGATTTTATAATTCATCCATATGTTCTTCAAATAATTCATTCACAAAAATTCTTATGCATAATACGTATGTATGCATAATTTTAAAAGTATGCACAATCATTGTACAAATTTGTGTAACTAGTAATTATGTATATATATCTCGTACTTACTGTACAGTACATACTTACCTTATAAGAATGTTAATTAAAAGATTGCCAGGCACTTACGAAAATTCTTCTGCAGAATTGTCAAATAATCACGATGATAAAGATCAAATCAAAAATACCTCTAAACAGGTAGATTTATCGTCGTATGATTCACAAAACTTTTTAAACATGGTTATTGAAGAATTATGTTCTTTATATAATAAAGAAATGACGAGAGAAAATTGTAATGACTCAATTATTTACTCAATAGAACAGCATATGACAAATAGGCAACAAAAACCAGAAGAAATAATCAACTTATGCTTGAATAACCAAACAAACCCTATCATTAAAACTAATTCTATCGTTCAACATATTCTGGCAATTTGCTATGATATTGGAAAATGGGTTATGAATGATTATTATAAAGCATTTATTCATTATCAAAAATCAGCCGAGCTAGGAAATTCTAATGGAATGGGTGATCTTGGCTTTTGCTATCAATATGGAATCGGAGTTGAAAAAGACGATTATAAGGCATTCTTTTATTATCAAAAATCGGCAGACATGGGTGATCCTTATGGAATTAACTCCCTCGGTGATTGTTATCGAGATGGAATTGGTGTTGAAAAAGATGAAAATAAGGCATTTATTTATTACCAAGAATCCAAAGAAATGGGTCATGCTATTGGAATGAACAGACTTGCATATTGTTATGAAAAAGGAATTGGTGTTGAAAAGGATGAATACAAAGTATTCACTTATTATCAAAAATCTGCTGATATGGGTAATGCTAGTGGTATGAACAATCTTGGATATTGTTATGAAAAAGGGGTTGGAGTTGAAAAGGACGGACATAAAGCGTTTATCTATTATCAAAAATCAGCTGATATGGGTAATGCTAATGGGATGAACAATCTTGGTAATTGCTATGAAAATGGAATTGGGGTTGAAAAGGATGAATACAAAGCATTCATTTATTATCAAAAATCAGCTGATATGGGCGATTCCACTGGGATAAACAATATTGGATATTGTTATCAAAACGGGATTGGAGTTGAAAAGGACAAATCTAAGGCATTCTTTTATTGTCAAAAATCTGCTGATATGGGAGATTCCAATGCGATGAACAATATTGGATATCTTTATCAAAATGGGATTGGCGTTGAATCTGATGAATATAAAGCATTCACTTATTATCAAAAATCTGCAGATATGGGCAATGATACGGGAATATACCATCTTGGATATTGTTACGAAAACGGGATTGGAGTTGAAACAGATGAATATAAGGCATTCACTAATTATAAAAAATCTGCAGATATGGGCAATGCTACAGGAATAAACAATCTTGGATATTGTTACGAAAATGGGATTGGAGTTGAAATGGATGAATATGAAGCTTTCATTTATTATCAAAAATCTGCTGATATGGGTAATTCCAGTGGGATAATCAATGTTGCAAATTGTTATCAAAACGGGATCGGGATTGAAAAAGATGATCATAAGGCATTTATTTATTATCAAAAATCTGCTGATATGGAAGATATTGATAGCATATGTCAAGTTGGATGTTATTATCTTTATGGAATTGGAATCGAAATGGATGAATATAAAGCATTTATGTATTATCAACGAGCTGCTAATATGGAGTTGGCCAAATAAACAGATTTGAATATTATTATCCAAGAGGAATTAGAACTGAAATTAACAAGCGTAAGGCGCTTTCATTTTGCCAAAACCCACAAATAGGTGATTTTTCTGCAAGATTTTAACTCGGATATAGTCATCTATATAAATTGAATTGAGATTGATAATAATAAATTAATTGTTTATTTTAAATATCTGACTCTTTATGAAAGTATTGGAATGAACCTTTTGGTGATGTTGAAATAGAATTGAAAATTACATGTGACCTAATTTTAGTTATCAAAAAGAATTTATCAATTTTATTTGTGTTCTTTACATAACTTTTTAATGTGTACGTTAAATCATATTATAGATAGTTTGTTTTATTGTTTGATTTTTGTATTTTCAAGTATTAAGTACAAATCACACCAAATTATTATTGATGCATCTTAATGTTGTTATTTTTTAATTAGTAGTTAAAATATATGAAATTAACTACAAATACTTCATTGTTGTAATACGAGGAATATCAAAAGAATTCTTTGTATAAAAATCCTTCATTATGTTCATGATTCCGGTACAATAATGATAGATTCAAGACTTATTATGTCACTAGCTACAAATATGTAGGGCAAAACTTAATAATGCAATTAGCATTACAGTATAAATAAAAACGTCTCAGTTTAGATTAGTGTTGCAAGCCGGCTTAGCCGGCCCAGCCGGTCCAGCCTCGGCTTGGCGCAGTAAACATTTCGTAAACAAGCTTTTGTAGCTTAATAAATGCTTTTTATAATCATCACACTAAATAATAAATGAAAATTACCCTAAGAACACCCCGACAATTTATCCGCAAAAATGCAAGACAAAAAAAAATAGTAAGGAAAAATAAAATTTCGGCCAAAATTAAGAATTTTGAAGATCGTCGGCCTACACTATATAAATCTGGTAAAAAATTGACCGATCGAATATTGGTTTGACAGTGATTACCGAGACCGCAAACTTATCGAATCGTCAAATATCTGACCAGTTACAGCTGTTCTCATAAATTCTGGGATAACTGATAAAAATTGATTGGCCGAATTCGATAAGGTATTGAATTCGATGTTATCAAATTACTGTAATGCCGAAATTCAGTTCAGATAACACCGAATTCACAAACCTATCGAATTCGGCCGAAATAATTTTATCAGTTGTCCCAGAATTTATCTGCAATTTTTATTTTACCAAATATTAAAAAGATGAATGCCTATTTTACTGATACAGTCGACCCTCCCCAAACTGATCCTGTCAAAACTGATAACCTGCTATAATCAGTTAAAAATCGATTCACCATATCTGTTTCATAATTGTCAAAAACAGCTGTAATTTAGGTCGATGATATTCAAAATTCTTAATTTTGGCCGAAAATTAGATTTTTTTTAGATACAAAAAGGAACTTTCTAATGAAACTGCTGATACTCATTAAGAAGCAATGTTCTGAACCAATTTTGCCATCGACCAAGCCATTTCTTAAGAAAGTTCCTTTTTTTGTATCTAACCATATGGGCCAATTCGATGCATTCCATTAGTGTGATATTTTCGAAATTACACATCAATTTTGTGATTATCTTGAATTTATAGCTCTTTTCAAAAAGGTGTGAACAGGTGATTTTTATAACATATACCCATATGGGGAATCGGGAAATCAGAAATTTTTTATCACGGACATCACGCACTTATCAGTGCGAGATGCTTAATCAGCACATATTTAGGTTAGATAATTATTGACGCCCGTTGTAATTTTTATATTATTAACCATGTAACAATTAAGCACCTCGTACTGATAAGTGCGTGATACCCTTTTCTAATCATAATCATTATCATTATCGCTATATAAACAAATTATTGCAATGTATATTATTTTGTTTTTATAATCGTATTAATAATGATGGCGGATGCACTATATACAAAACTTATATACAAATGAGGGGCTTGCTTTAAGTTGTCAAAAGCGTTTATACTGCGGAGTTGATTTGCAAACGCAAAAATGCAAATGTGATATTACAAAACCACTCATAGAGGCAATCGAACTGAAGCTGTCAAATATGCGTATACACGAATTTTTACACCCAATTTGACAGAAGATCAAGTTTCTTTTGCTCGAGAAAAAAATATTGCATTATAATTATTAAATAACACTAAAGGATTCTTTTTAATTTTTCATGTTCACGATGCAATAATTGGCTATCAAGATTGAATACAATCAAAAAAAAATATTCAGCAACTCTAAATCGGTAAAAGTTTTACTTTAAAAGATACATTAAAGCATTATAATTTTTAATTGATCAATAGTAGATTTACTGTATAACGCAAAATCATATAACATGTATAAATGTTGCAAGACTCAAGATGACTACCGTTTTTAGGAATTTATTAAAAATTTCTTAATTCACCTGTTAAAATTTACCTTTAACTTAGAATAGTGTTATTTTATTGAACTATAAAACTATTTCTATTGGGAAATTGGTGAGAATCTTTCTCTGTTAGAAGCGAGAGTAAAAAAAAGTAGGAAATTTTGGAAATATCGTGAATTTCCCATGATATGGTGATCGCTGATCGTTCACACCTTTTTGAAAACAGCTGTAAACCAATTAGGTTCTTATTTTATTTGTTTTGATTTCCTATTTGGGGGGACGTCTAAAGCGGAGACAACTCATATATAATAATTTTTCAATTAACTTTAGGGTTAGGGTCGTCCTATATTAGGGTTAGATTAGGTTTTAGGTAAATATATATAAGTAAATGCCTTCCCGACATTTTTTATTAACACATCGAGGTAGGTTTAGACTGCCGTTTTTTGTATTTTTCAAAGTTTTCGCTTCTCTTTCATTTTTGCTTCACCGAAGATCATCAAAATTCTATAATTTGATTGGCGGTTGATCACATGCCCTATAAGAAAAATGTACTGTATAGGCACGGGTCAAGGTCCGGATTTGTACGGGTATGGCCCGGGTTGGTTCGGATTTAGTGGACCGTGAGGGACCGTGTGCCCGTGCCAATTGGACCGTAAATGGCACGGGTTTTGCAGCAGTTTACTAGTCGAATCGGCACGGGATTTGGCACGGGTAATGAACGTAAATTCACGTGCCACCGCGATAACGATGTGGATTAACTATTAAAACATAAATTTACATAAGTAATCAACATAAGATGAACAAGCTAACTGCATATGAAGCAAAATTTTGTAAGGAATTTTTTTTGTTAAGACACACAGGGAAGCTTCATTAGTGAAATCATGAGATATCGCTCTGTTTTTTAAAAAAAATCCTTTACTGATCTTTCGCTCTCCACGAAACGAGCCAACACGTATCACGAGCCAACACGTGTGAAACGTACACATACGTGTCATCTGAACGTGCCATTTCATATGACGTAATATTACGTGCCACCCTTTGCCGCAATGTCCGTGCCATTTTTACCGTGCCATTCCGTAAAACGTGCCACAAGATCCGTGCCATTTCGAGCATTCCAGACACCAACCCGTACCACCACCGTACCACTTTTCTTATAGGGATGATTTGTCTCCGCTTTAGACGACCCCCTATTTGGAAATTTGTTACTCGATTGTTACTCGATCCTAAAAAGGAAAAAACAACCATTTAGGCCGAGTTATTCTGGTTATTGTAACTACTAAGATGGGAGAGAACTATCGGTTGTCCGATTTAACTCTAATAGTTACGGATAAATAAAAGGAGTTTAAATGTAATGGTACGGTTGTAAAAGCGGAGTTTCGTTAATTTATGTAGATTAATAAAGTATCACGTGATCACGAAGAGACAGCGTAACGGGTACGAGAGATAAATATTCGAGTTAAATATTTTATACAAATAAAGGTCTTTTCAGCACCACACTGGCTTACTTCCTTTATTACGGGTTTTATTTTAATCGAAGGGAATCTCTGTCTTTATTAAAGAAAAACGCGAGGCCCTTTTATACATATTTGAAACTTTATAATACATAAGAACGTTAACACATTTAGGTGTTAACGCATACAGGTGTTTAGGTATATGCGTCAACACACCCGTGTGGTTTCTAGAATCGAACTAAATTTATAAGCCTACCACATTAAGGTGGTATTCGTGGCTTAAGCAGAATTCTTACACATGAAAGTGTTAACACACTAATGCGTTTTATCTAATTTTACAAAAAAGGGAAAATCATATGTACTATACCAAGAAATGACAGGTTCTATCCGATTTTCAATGAAAAATAAAAAAATGTATATAAGTAAACAAATAGTACTAAATCGAGATCAACAGGATCTATCAAAATTCGGATACAGCCACAGTCACAAATTAAGATTTGTGACATTATGAGCCAGATTTATTATTTTCTTTATTATAATGCTGTAATGACATGATTTTGTCACATCAAACGATCTTCATATGCATCAAATTCGCCCATATGCAAATTTAAAAAAACCAATTTCGGCCAAAAGAATTTTGAAGATCATCAGCCTCAAAATGATAATGGTGATAAAGTTTATTAGAATTAAAATAACAGCTGTTTTCATAATTCTGGGACATCTGGTAAAAATTAACCAGTCGGGTATTGCGATTCGATAAGTCTGTGGCCTCTGTAATCACTGCTGAATCAGCAAATATTCCGTCGGCCAATTTTTTACCAGATTTTGTTCCAGAATTTATGAAAACAGCGGTAATGTAGGCCGATGATCTTCAAAATTCTTAACTTTGGCCGAAATTTTTTTTTTTTGAACTTTTTTGCTACAAAAAAGGACGTTTTTAACAATAAGTTTACTCAGTGATAAAATTGACTCAAAAACATTTTTCAGTTAATGAGTATCGGCAGTTCGTTAGTAATATTTTGCGTATTACTATTTTTCAGGAAGTTAGGATAAATTTTCAGGATGTAGTTTTCATTTATTATTTAGTGCGTGATTATAAAGAACATTTATTAATTTAGTTATGCAAAAAATTCGCTACAGAAGCTTGTTTACGAAATGTTTATTGTGCCAAGCTGCGGCGTAGTAATTTAAGCCGCCTAAGCCGGCTTGCAGCACTAGTACACAATAATAACAATAATCTTTTTAAATCTTGAATATTTTAATTATAAATATTTATTTCTACATAGTTAATTCCTTTTAATTTTGAAAAAGGATAAAAAGGTTAGTTTCTATGTTATAATTGATTTAGAATGTCTAGAGCAGACGGGAGAACATTACTGCCAGACCTGTCACGATCGTCCATTTATTAATGTTCATATCGAATAAAATTTTAAAATAGTCAAAACCATTGCAATTTTTGTACCCTCAAGTATAGAAGATGCATAAACCAAATACGCAAACTTCATTAATTAGTAATTTTATTACATCATATAAAGTTTAGATTCGGATCTTTTGTAATTTGGAATTTGGGATTGAGCTTTAGACTTAATTATTTGAATTTGGACATCAAGTTTAAGCATAGTTTTAAAAATTAACACAGTTTGTTAGTTTAAAAAAAAAAATCAAATGATCAAAAATAGCCTGAAAAAAAATAACCACCTAACAACAACATCTTATAAGTGTTAAAAACTTATAAGCATTACAGCTTATAAACGGTTAAGTATTAATTAATAAGCGTTAATGAGCGTTAATTTATAGATCAAATTTCAACAGGCCGATAATATCCACCGATTTGATTTTAGGGCAATAAACTGTTAGATAAATTTTGCAAAAATAACCAACGAGCACTCTCAATAAAAATATCTGAGCAACGTTGCGCGAAACTAGGAACGGAAAGAAAATTGGTTTACATGCTAGCAGACACAATGGGTCGGGGTAGTCACTGCTAAAAACACACAACAAAACCAAAAGTGAGGTGAGGCGGAAGAAATTTGGCAAGTAAGGCAAATTGGTTTGCTGTGGATGCAATTTATGGAGGGTACAAGCAAAATACACTTGGAGCAGAAAGATATTAAGGTTTTTATTAAAAGGCCTTAAGTTTTTTTTTATTTTTTTTATTGTTATTAATTTGAGTTACACTTTTATTTTCCAAAGGAAATTCAACCCTTATTTATACAGAATGATAAGAATAAAAAAGAAGAAAAAGGAATAAAATTCTCAGCCTAGTTCCTCATTCCATCACGCATTACCACTGCTCCTAACGCATCTGATTCTTTGGGTGATAATTTCTTGATTTGGCACTTCAATTATTTGTTTACACCCAGCAACAACATCACGTCATTGCCTTTTTCGACTTGCTTGGTCCTATGTTAAAAAAAAGCCAACCTTCCACAAGCTTACTCCTTATGTCCATCTTTTTGTACCTGGTCCTGGGGCCATCTCGAAAGCGTTCATATTGCGATTCACCTATGATTTCTTCGTGATTCTCGCACAATATTTTCCACATATTTTATCAGCTTGGGGCTTTTAAGGCTTTATGGAGTTGGGGCTCTTTCATAGCAAGTTCAAACCTGAGTTATATCACTCCATTTTCCAGAGCATTTTTGAGATACTGTATAACTAAGGTGGGGATTTAACTCAATACCTAAAACATATAAAAACATATAAAAAAAGGAAACTTATCTTGTTTAATTCTGGGGATATAACTCAAGTTGGGATATAACCCAGTGGGGATATAACCCAGGTATGATTGTATTTTTTTTTTCTGCTTCAATTTTAGCGATGTCATGGGATCACTGATTTGCCGCTAACACTGTCTTAAATGGTATTGGGTATGGTATTTTACAGGCCTACCGAATAATTGATTGTGGGGGGCAGTGTTGGAAATCTGTTTTGAAATTTATGTTCTCATGAGAACATGTTTATTTAATTTAATGTTCTCAAAAATTTTTTTATGTTCTCAATTAGAAAAAATTTTTTCTCTCTTTCTCTCTTTCTCTCTCTTTCTCTTTCTCTCTTTTTCTCTCTTTCTCTCTTTTTCTCTCTCTTTTTTTTCTCTCCCTCATTCTTTCTCACTCTTTCTCACTCTTTTTTCACTCTTATTTTCTTTCTCTCATTCTCTTTCTCACACTTATACTTTTATACTTTTAGTTATTTTTTAATTTTTATTTTTAATTAATATATTTAAAAATCATTAATAAAAAATATAATTTATTTAACAAACTATATAAATAAAGCTAAGCTATTCATAATAATAAGATTATAACTTCATATGTATATTTTTTTAAAATTAATATCTGATATTTTAGGTTTTTTGTATATTATTGGATATGTTATTGGCTTGGCTTAGCTTATATATTTAAGCTATTAACATTACTCAAATGTTTAAATAAATAAGTAAATATAATATACTATTCCTTTTCACTATAGTGAATCTATAGATTCAAAAAATTTCTCACTATAAAATTTTAAGATATAGCACTAAAGTTTAAAATTATAATAACTAAAGATTGTTAAGTAATTTTCTTATAAAAATTATCATCATAGTGAGTTTAGCTCTCTGAAATTTAAGTTATTATATGGATTTCAAAGTTTACATAATAAGGGCTATATTGCATCAAATTAGAAATGGATAAACCATTATCTAAAATTTTTATAATTCAAGAACAACTAAATTGTTCTCTATTTCAACTAAATTGTTCTCTATTTCAACTAACTAACAATTAAATATTTATGAGCTTAATTATTTTAAACTGCTATATTAATAAAAATAATTTTTTATTATTTTATATATTTACATAGAGAACATATTTTTCAAACTTAATGTTCTCAAAAAAAATTTAATAGAGAACATCTTAAATTTTGTAAATGTTCTCAGATTAAAAGTAATGTTCTCATGAGAACATGAGAACATAAGATTTCCAACACTGGTGGGGGGCAATTTTTCGAATCCAATTAACTATTGACCACAATTAGTTAATTAATTGCAATTTTTTATATACATGATCTTACGTCAAAACTGTAATAAAAAAAATAATATCAATATACGTAATTACATATAGCAATGATTAAGCGATTTTTTTTTTTTTTTAAATAACCTGACAAAAATTTACAAACTGTGTAAACTAATAAACATAAAATTTACTAAATTACAGAAATCAAGCAATTTCTTTTTTTTTTAATAACCTGACAAAATTTACAAACTGTGCAAACAATTAATGCAAAATTACGAACAAGTGCTAATTTTACTCATTATTTTGTAGTTTACCATGTGGTTGCAAGTTCATGTACTTCAAGAGTTTTTTTATATATAAAAGTAATCAGGCTATTATAATAATAATTGCCGCAGCTGATGCTGAAAACGGCCTATATATTGATATGAAAACTTAATATTTTTAAGGGTATATTTTTCATTTTCGTCTTATAGGGTTAGGGTAAGGTTTGGGGTTAGATTTGATATTTAAAGAGTATGTGTGTATTTTAGCTGGGCTTATAGTTTCAAATCGAGATCCCAAATTTTAGCATCAACCGTTTTCAGTATCAACTATAGCAATAATTTTTGGCACGCAACCAGCTGAGTTTTTGAATTACTTGAATTTGGCAGCTTTACCACTAGAAATTTGCCAATATATATACACATTCAGTTAGAACGAAAGAATTAAGATATTCTTAAATGATCGGCACGCGCAGATAGTATCAATAGTTGGGGATAAAGTTCGAATAGACTAAAGTCGACAGATTGAAAAGGCGCGCTAAACAGGAGTAACAGGGATTTTGTGACGACCTTTCACTTATAGTAATACTAACTAAATAAGGGATGCAATGAGAATATGTGAAGCACGAGTATCCCAACACTCCTTTGCCTGAAACCTGCCATTTTCATATTATTATTTGGTTATTCCATATTAGAACTGCAGAATATTAATATTAATTTTCATATTGTTTACCGGCCTGCGTTATGAAGACGGATACCGCGCTAAATTGCTATTTCCGGAGCATATCATGTTTCGGTTTTAATATGCAAAAATCACAATTAAAGTAAACTGATTCATCAAATAAGATACATTTCCGGTACATCATGCTGGGTGATTTCAATACTTTTCGACTTGTATAGCATGCAATCATGCTTTGACAAAACATTTTACGTTTTTTAGTTAAAATTTGATACATTAAACTATAATAAGTTAGTGCAATTTAAAATGCAGCAAACAGTCGCAAAGAAAAATCATACTTTTTACAAATGTTGTTGCACTCTTTAAATATCAATTTGTCAAATAAGATATAATCTGTACTGACAATACAGGTAGAGCCATGTTTAAAACGGGTAAAAAGGAGGTGCACGTATAAATTGACACATATAGCAATTTAAAAAACCATGTTAAACCGGACAGGTAAGGAAATTTAACATATTATAAATAATATTGCTCATACAATAGAACAATGTTTTCAGGGATTCCTCTCAGTGATGCTAAATGACCTGGTCATTTGCAAATTTTTCAAATGATCTCAAATGACCCTGAAATACAGGTCATTAACAGTCATCTCAATTTTGGGTCATTTAGTAATGACTCTTGACCAAATGACCATGGTTATTTAGAAATGACCGAGGTCATTGGAGGGTCATTTAGTCATTGGGCCACAGACCCTAAAATCCCGACAAGTTAGCCTACATTAGGTTAGGGTTAGGGTTAGTATTTTGTCATGGATAATGGATAAGGATGAATTTGGAGGCAAATTTTTCAGGAAACCAGTTTTTTAACTTACTTTCTGCTAGTTAATAAATAAGGTTCAGAGTAAATTTAAAACACCATTCTTGCGTGAACTTATTGTAATATTAATGGTCTTTTAATAACAAAACTTTTTTGTTAATTCTCTTGACTAAATTTGGAATACTAAATCAGTCGTTATGTTCAAGCATAAGATGCGGTAATTATTTATTGTTTTTTATTTATTTTATTATGTTTTTTTTTATTTTTGAAGCTTTTTATTTTTGAAGCTTTTTTTTATTTTTGAAGCTTTTTTTATTTTAAATATTTTTTAAAGTTTTTTTTTTTGATTTTTATCATTTAGTGCGGGTGCACCCTATAAGGTTTGGAACTCAAAATACCCAAAACAACCCGTTCTTTTTGTTAGTTGGGGTTAGGGTGAGGTAAGAGTAATGCATAAGCAAGAAGAGGAGTTTTATAGTAAAATTTTGCAAGTAATTCTTTTTATTAGAGCATGAAGAATGGTTTCATTAGCAAAATATAAGCTACAAGTTAAAATATCGCTATTTTATTCGATTTCTGATCCTACGATCTGATTGGTTTACCAGATGGGTGCACATACGCTAAATTATATAAACCTTTTTTATTTTATACAAGTGTAAATAAGCACTACTAGCACTCCTATTTTTTGTTCCATCGATGCTCTACAATTATTCACATCAGCAGATCTTGGATAATTTTGAGTGCTTTATGTTGTCTTTTTTGATTCTATTTTGATATTAGGACCTTGTCATATTTGTGCCTAGGTCAGCAGATATTTGAAAGCTTTTGCCACCCTTTTTGATTTAGATATCATGTTGATAGCAATAAGCAAGAATATATGTTCCAATAGTGTCCTTAATCTCTACTAAGCTTTGAAAATATTTGAATATCTTGTAATCATTTTTTTTTGATGCTAATTCTGTTGTCAGCAATTACAACCGCCCAGTACTCGAATTCTTTGTATTGATTTCAATTCAATTTCGATACAATTATATCATTATAAATTTCTTTACATAACACAATTCTGCGGTATCTAATAATTAAGAATGCATTTTGTTTGTCCTATTGATTCCAACCCATATTCGTTTATAATAATCAACATAAAATTGTTTCTTTAGCGTAGTTCATACTAGCAGATTTTTGATAATTTTAAAGACCTACACTTATTCTTTCAACCCAGATTCCATTTTGACTAACACCCCACTTATGTTGATTGTTGACAATAAATAAATACCTCGCATTCATTCTTTTTGACTCCAACACCATGATCATACCATCCTCAAGTCAAAAAATTGATCAAATACTTTTAAAGGTATATCTAATAATAAATCACATATATATTTGGCTTGTATGGAATACCCCGATTATGCATTTTTGATATGGAAATCCAAATGTATACAGTAGTTATGTTTTAAACGAATCAAAAGTGAGGGTAGTTCCAAGAACACGGTGCCCAGTGATATCTTTGTGTTCATCATATCACATGATTAAACACTTAGGGTTAGTGTTAAGGTTAGGTGACAATTTAGGTTAGGCCCGATTTGTTGATACTAGTGAATAATTGACGTCATTATATAATTTTCACATGATGTGATGATCACTAGGTCCGCGTTACGTACTAAAGTATTTTTGATACTTCGCTTCACTACGTTCCTGGTATATAATCTTTGATGTTAATTGCGAATTGACTTATTTTACAATTCTAAAAATTAAATCCTCGTTCTAAAACTTGCTAATTTAAGTTCTTTGCATAAAAACTTCCATTTATGCAACAATTGAATGGAAAGGTGATTTACAATGCTACAATGAGTTCATATAAAATTTTGATATTTGCTGCGGATTAATTATGCGAAGCATGCACAATCGTGGTACACAAATTCGTGTAACTAGCAATTGCGTATATATGTCGTAAGTGGAAGCGGATTCGGCATTTTGCGTTTAATTTTATCGTACGAACACCATACACTAACCCTAATTTAACTAGGTAATTCCAAATCCACCTAAATTCTAACACATATATAATTCTCGCACGTACGTACGTACTTTACCTTATATAAATGCCAATTAAAAAATTGCCTTGTAAATGTGATAAGCTATCTACAGAATTGTCAAATATTAACAATGAAGATCAAATTATAAATGCTTCAAATTTATCATCGCATAATTCACAGGATTTTCTAAACGTGGTTATCGAAGAAATATGTGAAGTATATAATAAAGAAATTAAGAAAGGAAATTATGATGATTCGATAATTTATTCAATAGATCAGCACATGGAAAGTAAACAGCAAAAACCAGAAGAAATAATCAATTTATGCTTGAATAGCCAAACAAGCCCTATCGTTCAGAATAATTCTATTATTCAATATATTCTTGCAATTTGCTATTATATTGGAAAATGGGTTAAAAATGATAATTATAGAGTATTTTGTCATTATAAAAAATCAGCTGAGTTGGGAAATTCAAACGGAATGTGTAATCTCGGCCTTTGTTATCAACGTGGAATTGGAGTAGTAAAGGACAATTATAAAGCATTCATTTATTATCAAAAATCAGCGGATATGAATGATCCATATGGAATCAATTTACTTGGTGATTGTTATCGTGATGGAATTGGTGTTGAAAAAGATAAAAATAAGGCATTAATATATTATCAAAAATTGGAAGAAATGGATCATGCTATTGGGATGAAATGTCTTGGATATTGTTACGAAAAAGGAATTGGAGTTAGAAAGGATGAACATAAAGCATTCGGTTATTATCAAAAATCTGCCGATAAGGATAATTCTTGTGGAACATACAACCTTGGATATTGCTATGAAAAAGGAATTGGTGTTGAAAAGGATGTACATAAAGCATTCGTTTATTATCAAAAAACTGCAAATATGGGAGACGCATGTGGAACATATATGGTTGGAAATTGTTATATTGACGGAATTGGAGTCGAAAAAGATGAACTTAAAGCATTCGTTTATTTTCAAAAATCTGCAGAGATTGGATATTCTTATGGAACATATGCGGTTAGATATTGTTATAAAAATGGAATTGGAGTTGAGAGAGATGAATACAAGGCATTTATTTATTATCAAAAATCTGCAAATATGGGCAATACTGAAGGGATGACCAGTCTTGGAAATTGTTACAAAAATGGAATTGGTGTTGAAAAAGATGAATATAAAGCTTTTATTTATTATCAAAAATCTGCCAATATGGATAATATTAATGGCATATGTCAAGTTGGATATTGTTATCTTCATGGAATTGGAGTTGAAAAGGATGAATATAAAGCATTTATTTATTATCAACGAGCTGCCAATATGGAAGTGGTCAAATAAGCCGATTTGGATACTGTTATCAAAGTGGATTTGAGTTGAAATTAACAATTGTAAAGCACTTTCATTTTATCAAAAATCTGTAGAAATAAATACTCTTTTGCAATCTTTTAGCTCGAATGTTTAGTTATCTATATCATAGAATTAAGATTAACAATCATAAAAAATTTTCTTATTTCAAAATTGACAATTTATTAAGATGACAGAATGAACTTTTTTGATTATTGTCATAGAAATAAGACAAAAAATTACAATTGGCCTAATTTTGATTTCAAAAGTATATAAGAATTTTATTAGTATTTCTTTATATGATTTTTATAAATGCATAAATTAAATGATATTATTAGATAGTTTATATTATTTCTTGTTTTTTTTTTATTCTCGAGTATTAAAATGTTAGTATAAATAAAGAATGCTATTTGGTAAAAAAAATTAATTTGCTTTTTAGAAAAGTTTATATGACAATGTGACTATTTTTTTAATTAATAGTTTAAGACATTCTATGAATTTAATTACAAATCTTTTATTTTTGCAATACTTTGACCATCAAAAGATTCTTTGTATAAAAACCTTTAGTTAATTAAAATTAATAATTCCAAAACCAGTTTGATATAATTTTTTATATTGAATACAACTTAGTAATAAAATAATTCTGCATTTATATGGGATTCGCTGAAGACTACTTATCTGAAACCAATTTCGCTGACAGCCATTTCAATGACAGCCCGCTTCCCCGACAGCCCATTTCCCCAACAACCCATATCCCCGACAGCTTACTTCCCCGAATCCCTTTCTCCGACATCCTATTTCACCGACAACCACTTTCTGACATCCCACTTTACTGACATTCTATTTCATCTACACCCATTTTGCCGATAACTATTAATAAAGCTTCACAAATAGATTAGCTTTATATTACGCAAATGATTTTTGATTATCAATCATTTTGTTCATGTGATGAGAAAATGATAGAAATTATTCAAATTATTACAGACTGTGAGAATGCCATTTTTGATTTGCTATATAGCAAAAAAACCGTAATAAAAACGTGGAAAATTTTAAAATAAGATGATCATAATCGATCTATTACTATTGCTATGAATTAATCATAAGTTGTTATCTATTTATATAAATATATATCTTATTTTTTTTTAAAAAAAATATCCGATTTTCATTTGCATCTTTGAAATTAGATATGATGACGTTAATAACATGCGTTAGTGAGACGCATACTATGTATCGCCAGAAATGGTAATGTTTATAATAGTAACTCATGATAGAAACTATAATAATTCCAACGTGACTAACTCAACACAACCACATATTGTGTAATTAGAATAGCATGCAAGTTTGTGAGAATTTTTGACAGTAATTCATGATAGAAACCACAACAATTTCGATGCAAACTTAACCTTAAAACATAACTCTATTATTTTTAAATTTATAATTTTTTTGTTTACATAATAAATAGTAATTATAATCCTGTTATAAAATAGTTACAAACAAAAGTTTATTCGCAAATATCTGTTGACGAAATGAGTGGTGAAATAGGATTTCAGTAAAATGGGATGTTTAGAAAGTGGCTGTTGACAAAATGGAATGTCAGTGGAAAGGATTCAGGGAAGTAAGCTGTTGGGGAAATGAATTGTTAGGGGAATGGGGTTGTCGGGAATGTGGGGTATCAGTGAAATGGTAGTTAGCATAGTTGGTGTCGGAGAAGTAGGTGTCAGCAAAATTGGGAAATGCATTTATATATATTACAAGAAGAAAAAATCGGGGCGCCCATGGCGCCCCTGATTTTTTCAATTAATCAATGCGGCTGAGTTGGTGTGCATTTGAATTACCATGATTTCTACCATAAATTTGTAAAAATTCTCTTACGAAACTTGCTCGCTATTCCAGTCTGTGTTTAAGGTTGAGTTAGCTTCATCGGAATTATCATGAGTTACGGTAAACAATTCTGTTACAAAACTTACCAATTATCTCAGTATGTTACTATGGTTGAGCCGATTTGCAATTAAATTACTGTTAGTTCTATTGAAAAACGATTCGTTACAGAACTTATTAGCGCTCTTTTCAATTTGATCAGTTTGCAAGCTCTGAGTCCCACGATTACGATGCATATAATGTTACATTTTCAGATCCCATTTACTATATTAAATATAATAAATGGATTCTGAAAATATAACGAATTCAGGTAATTGCTTGTATTGTAATCGTAGAACTCACGAAGCTCATAAAAAACAATCATATAGTGATTAAATTAAACTAAATCGAAAAGAACGATAATGCAGTATAAAATGTTTAAAGTTGGTTTGCATTGCAATTACTATGATTTTCATCAAGAGTTACAGCAAACCATTCTTTTTTGAAATTATTTGCTATTCCGGTGACCACTGTATGTAATTTAAAGTTGTGTAAGTTTTGTTTTCGCATAGAATTTTCACGATTTCTAATGAGTTACATAAGAAAATTTTAATCACTTGCCTGCTATTCTGGCAACCACAATGTGGTCGAGTTAGTTGCATTTTGATTTTTGTGGGCTAAATTTGAATTAGTCAAAGTTTTTAGCTTGCATTGGTGAGCTACTGTAAAACTATTCTGTTAATGAGAGTTAGCTTGTATTAGAATTATTGTGAATTACTATAAAAAATTCTGTTATAAACCTATTCGTCGCACAATAGATATTTAATGTTGAGTCTGTATTATGAATTACTGTAAGGTTGTGTTAGTTTGCGTTGAAAATTATTATGATTTCTACCATGAGATACTGTAAAAATTCAGTTTACCTTACTATTTCGGCGATACACAGCATGCGACTCACTAACGCATGTTATTAAGGTTATCTACATATTAGTTAATCTAACATCCATAAAATACGCATAACGGACGAAAATCGAATTTTAAAAATCATAGATGTCAATCGAGTGTGAATAAAAATATCCGATTGTTCCTGTATTCTTGATTTTCGCATTTAAATTTTCACGCATTTTTTTTTGATTATTAATTCATCGATTACAAATTATGACAACATAAATCATGCATAATTACAGTTACTGATGATCATAATCCTTATAAAGTTAGTTGATTTAGATTTTATGAGTTTATGCACATATATGCAAGATTGTCCAATCAGATAGTTTAAAGGGGACATTTGCATACGGGCATCATTTTATAATTTTAGGATATAAATTTTTAAAAAATATGCATTATTAAATAAATAATAATATTATTCTGTAATTTGCTTATAAGTAAATTTTATTTTTTTTTATTATTATTTTTTTTAAGGGTTCTGAATAGTGACCAGGTTTTATTTGGTATATTAATGATTTTAAGTACAACTAGCCACACGTGCACTTTTGGTGCCTAATTTAAGTAGTTCACCCAAAGGTTCTACACTAGTTGCCATACTTACAATTTAAACCCTTTGGTCCATGTTCCTCCATAAATTTAAATTTTAATTAAAAACTAGTTTATATACATTTGGGCTATTATATAAATTGGGGTCTTTATTATTTCACTGACAATCAACTCACTGACATAACATTTCACTGACAAATACTTACTGACAAGTTCATTTTACTGACAGTTTGTTTCACCGAAGCTCATTTCATCAAGTTATTTTAAAAAGCACACTAACTTTAGCCCTAATTCTACCTAATTCTACCCTGACCCTAATGACAATGACCAGAATTACTTTGTCAGTGAAATGAGCTTCAGTGGAATAAACTGTCAGTAAAATGAACTTGTTAGTAAATAATTGTCAGTGAAATGTTATGTTGGTGAAGTGATTGTCGATTAATTGATTGCTACCCATAAAGGGGGTTATAGCAAATATATTAATTATACTAGTTTTAAAAACAACTATTTATCAAGTTTTTTACTTTTTTAATGTTTAAATTGAAGTCTTGTTTCATACTTTATTATATATATATATTACTATGAATATACAATTATGTACAAATTTAAATTTAGTTATAAAACTTAGACATATTATCTATAATCTAAAATTGTTTTTAAGCATCTTCTTTTGTATAATTGCCTAATGATAAAGATGATGCATAAGCATTATGATTACCTGAAATAATGATTGCAATCAGTGCTTGAGTACTTTATTCAATTATTGTGACAGATTATAATGAAATTCAGATTAAAATGAAATTATAGTATAAAATCTCGAAAACTAAATTTTTTTGGGGTGCATTTTTTAGGGTTAGAGGTTAGGGTTAGAGGTTAGTTTTAAAGAAAATTATAATAAACAAGTATTAGTGGGTTTTAGAAGGTTAACAGGTTAAGTAGAAAATGTAGATTTCATTTTAAATTATGATCTGTGACAATTATTACTAAAAATTTTCAAGACAAAAAAAAACAATTCCTAAAACTTCAGCTTCTAAAAACATTGGCTTTTAAACCTTTAGACCTAAACCTTTAGTACCCAAACTATTAGTTTTTGAAACTCTAGTTTCTGAAATTTTAACTCTAGCTATTCATACTACTCCTTTTACCAATTTTATGAATAATTTGTTATTGCAACAACAGCAGTTTTCTGGTTTCAGGATAGTTTATGGAAATAATCGTTTTTGTAGTCACTTAACAAATGTCTGAGTTTATTATGTATCGGATATACTTGTATTATTTAATAAAGACAATAAAGAAACGGTTATAGTATGTACAATTTATTAAAGCAAAGATGGGAATTACTGCCGTTCCCAAATGGCCATACGGACTTTATTTATAATTATTGATCCCAACTTTTACATTGTATAAATCATCTATATTGCTAGTATCACTGTAATCATCAATATCACTATAATCATCAATATACTTCGAATTGGCCTTATAACCAAGAATTTCAATATTATTATTATTCATCATATTACTCTTATCATCCTAATTCCCGGAATTCCTCCGGTATAACTAAATTTGGAATTCCCGGGTCACGTGGACACGTGTCTGCTTCAGGTCACGTTTCCGGTCTCACATCGTGTTCAAACACCCCGTGTATAATTACTGTAGTTTTGTTTCTTTATTTTAATTCTACATATTCATAAAATTAAAATAAAACAATTTTTATCGAATTTGATCAAGTGGTTGTCAAAAAAACTTTTCTCAAACTTTAAAAAAATTTAAAACCACAAATTAGATGATATAGATTTTGGTTAAACTTTAAGCAAAGTTTTCTCGATTACCACTTAACTAAATTCGATAAAAAATTTTTTTATTCAGTTTCTACATGGTCATATCATTAAAATAAACAATTTTTTTTTGTAAATTTGGTTAGGCGGTTATCGAGAAAGCTTCGTTAAAAATCAGAAGGGAATGTAAAAAATTGTTTACATGATGCCAACTTGTAATTAATTTTATTGGCTGAACGTGCTTAGATCATCAATGAACGTTGTATAAGCTGTTTGGTATCTAGATGCTTTGTTAAACATATATGTGTAGATTCTACATAAACTGCTAATTTATTATTTGTGGCTGTTAAAAGAAACTGGACATCAATCTTCAAAGTTTATAAATCATTTTGATTAGTGACATTTCTATGTAATTAAATGTATCATATTTCATTGTTAGAGATTGAGGCTGATGAAATAATAAATCTCAAAGTCTGTAATCTGGTTTTTTTTTAGCAGCGCTCATTGTTCGCATAAAAAAAAAAACTTACGTAATTACGACGATTACTGTATGTTTTCCCGAAAGTTATTTTCATTTCCCCGACTCTACATCCCCAACAGAATATTTTCATAAACATATTTTTTTCAACATACATATTTTCGGCATGGCATTTTTCTTTCTTAGACATTTCACTGACAATTATTTCTTTGACATATAGTTCTAACCAACCCTAACGCTAAATCGGGCTAATTTTATATTGAGGAAATGATAGTCAGGGAGATGTCTTGTCTAAGAAAAGGATTGTTGAAAATATTTCATGTTGAAAAGTGCATAGGTAAAGTATCCTGTCGGAGATATTGTGTCAGGGAAATGAGATGTCGGGGAAATAACTTCGGGAAACCGAGGGGCAACGAGTTATGACAAGTAAATTATATTTATATTGTTACTATAACACATATACACATACAGATGGCCATATTTTTAATATGGAAAGTCATAGTTCTGCTAAGTATTAATATTATTAGGTTTCTATTGCATCTCTACCTTCAACTCTTTTAAAAAAAAAAATTAGGTGGTTTTTCTTAATTACATAGTTTTTTTTTTAATTACATAGAATTTTTTTTTAAAAAAAAAAAAAAATAATAAAAATTTATTATTATACGATATAGTGAAACTCGCACAGTTAGCCAGTAAAATCCGCCACGTAGATCAGGTTAGGGTGAAATCCTATGTTTTTTTTATTATGCAAAAGCCTCATGTGATCCCTGTCGTATTATTATTATTTTAAAATTCTAATTTCTAATTTCTACAATTCTTTTTTTTCAAAAGAGTTATTCTTTGTTAGTTGCATAATTATTTGATAAAATTGTTTCCAAATGCTAGCTTTTTTTAATAAATGTTATAAATTAGTCGAACCTTGATATAATCTCCAGCATGGGAAAAGGAAACTGGTAATTATAAAAAGTTGTGACAATATTAAGGTTAAATTTTATATGGTTTATATAATAGTTAGAATTAAAAAAAATTGTGATTATATCAAGGTTGTGACTATATCAGGGTACAAAATTAATCTCATGAGCTTACTACATAGATCTATGTAAAATCTATGTAAATTTTTTGCAGAATTTTTTATAGATTTACATAGTTATTTGTATACACCTACACATATTTCTATATTGAATCATGTAAAATTGCAAAAAAAATTTTAATTTAAATATTAATGCTAGAATTGATTTAAAGGTTAAATTGGGGCTTTGGAAAGGTTTTTATTAGCATGTTGACATTTTACTTAGTACATCGAACACTGATTGCCTTAACCACTTTTGAGAAATAGCTAAAGTAAATTAAATTATTTTTATATAGATCTAAATAAAACGTACGCAAATTTTATATTGTATAAATAATAAATAAATCTTAATTAAATATTAATTAAGTTTTGTATAAAAAGTATAACTATATAAGTCGACATTGAGTTTATAAGCTATGTGAAAATTTTATATAACATTTATATAACTTTATAGCGTTATATAATTTTATAAAAAATGTACTTGCTGTTGTAAAAGAATTATTTTCAATAAACAGTAAGCTATTTGTCTTTTAATTAGAAAGTGTTATAAACGCGCGAAAATCCTAATGTAATTTTTTGAACCTTCCAAAAAACTACAAATTAAAAATGGAGAGATGTATTTATTGCTTATAGTATGTTTGTGCATTCCTTACAACCTTCTAACAGCAAGTCGTGACGATTGAAAACCTCTATCAGCAAATCGTGACGATTCAAAAACTGAAAGAAAAGGGTTACCAGTATCAACACCTGAGGTTTCCACTATATTTTGTACCGATTTTTTTATCAAAAACCATAATAATTGACCGATTATTGTATAATATGCTGTGATAAACCAAATAATTGTAAGGCCAATTATATTCATTACACATCCAGGATTGTTTGTAAGAAAATAACAACCAAAGAAAGTTTCATGTGCTGCTTCATGTTTTACGTAGTAAGTGTACGTACCTAGTTAATTAAAAATAAGCCACGTTAAAATTCGGTTAAGGATTTCGTACATGTACAATAATAACTTGATTAATGGAACTAACTTACATGCAATTACTAATATCAATATGCCTTTGATCCTAATTAGATAAGATAGGAAAAAGAATAAATTTAAATGACAAAATATAAATAAAACATAAGCTATAGAAAAGAAGAAAAACTTACATGTCAACTTTGTAATATTTTAATAATCTTTTTCTATTTCCCATTATTGAATCTGAGGCCAAGAAAAAAACTGTTTCAAGAAAATTTTTTTTCAATTTAATAAAATTAAAAATAGACCAAATTGAGAATAAATAATAATAACACTTTACTGTCTAACATTAATAAGATGGACAATATAAACATGTAACTGCCGTAAAAAATAACAAAAAAGATATAAGTAAAATAAAAACAATAAAGATGAAAACTTGAATATAAATGATAAATTATTACGTGAATTCAATGCCTTCTAATATTTCATCACCTGGCAAGTCTTCAATCCAAAACACAAGAAATTTAGACATCGCTAAATTCAAAAAAAAACGTCTAATCAATTAATTAATAAAGCATAATTCGATGTGTTTGATCATTAATTTTGTAATTACCAAAACAAATAGCCAATGCATTTATAGCAATTGCTATATATCTTGGAATAAATAACCTTCTCATCGCATTATCATGATCCATAGAGATAATGTTACAAAGTTGTCAAGAATGTTCATGCTGCGCGAAAAAAAATATAGGGTTATTTACTTTCAAGGCATCACAAATTTTTCGGAGTTACTTTTATAATAAAATGCCTCGTGAAAAACATGTGCATTCTGTCACTATTTTTATGAGGTGTTACAAAAGATCTGAGATTTTAACAATATATAGGATTAGATCTCTTTCTAATACTAACTTAGGAAACTGCAAATGAAAACATGCAATTTTAAAAAAATATTCTATTTTTAGAGTTTCATGTTTTCATTTGGCGACAGTCATATTTGACTGTATAAAATATACAATACAAACTATTATTAATTAACCGGTTTATGAAACCCGCTTACTTAAACAGATAGACGGATCTCACCTCTAGGTTAAAGGTAGCAAGCTCTGATATGATTTGTTTTAAGAATCCTCGTGCAAATCGATTTTATTTATAAATGAATAATGTTATGCATATAAAAGTTCTGGATTCTACTGAAAACTTAAATTACGCAGAGCAGAATAGAATAGGTGAGCAGATCAATATAGTGGCCATTTTTATATTCGGTACCATACCATAATGATCAGGTATAATATATATTAACATTAGGAATAGCTGATTAGTATGAATATCAGTTATGGTATGGATCGGATGGGGGTGTAAAATACCCATGTAAAATCCGTGCCGGTGTTATATATATATCAGGTGTGTAAAATACCCATGTAAAATCCGTGCCGATGTTATATATATATCAGGTTAGGGTTATATATATTAGGGTTATATTAGGGTTAGGGTTATTAGGGTAGAGTTAATACCTCTATCCGGAGATATTTTTTATATCCGGATTAACTAGTATATATCCGGATTCAAATTAAATCCGGATTTATTTATATCCGGATTCAAATTTAAATCCGGATTTATTTATATCCGGATATAAAAACGCTATGTCACGTTATATCACATGACATAGTGTACGTCCGGATTAGGGTGTCCAGGATTATGATCCGGTAAATGCCAAATTATGCATCCGGTAAATTGCAAATTATGCGAATTATGTGGACCCCAGGATTAAGGTTAAAAAAATTTTGCTGACCAACCAAATTTCAAGATCTTAAGTAATGCAAGACAAAATTTTATAACCGTCTATTGTTACGGGCGGAATCGTAGGTTTATTAATTTAAATATGAAATTATATGGATTTAAGGTGATAAGGCAACTCGCCAGAGGCGTGACGTTGGTGATTTGGTAAGTTTTATTAAACGGATTTATTAGGTTAATTTATTAAGCATGATATTAGTGAATTATATTGGGTGATTTATTGAATGTATTAGATTGGGAATATCAGAATCCCGTAGGATATGTTATTTACAAGAGAGAAAACTACAGCGCTTTTATAATTTTCATTAGACTAATGAATTAAAGGGAGTTGGAGACAAATCGATCTTTCATCACGAAAGGATCATGGTAATCACTAATCTTTAATCACGGTAGAATCACTATAACTAAGGGATGTACGGTGATGATTATTACGTGATTATAATAACGATGGCTATAATATTTTATATTTGATAACTATTAACTAATCTTTAATGCTTGATTTCTTTTTAGATTTCTATTATTTCGGTTCTCAATCACGGGTTTTACTGCGCCTAATTTCGGAGATCACTTTTAGCCCGTGACACTATGAAACTGTTTTTACGTGTTATAAAATTTTATTATATAAATAATATTTTCGAACTCTAACCTTATTGCAAGATTTTATTCCTAATCTAAAAGCACGAAATTTTACTAGAAATTTTTTTGTGTTCTAATTTTGCCCGTGGTATGTGCTAAAATTATCTGCAACTTACATTGTACAACCAATAGTGTGTATAATCAATAATTGTTACTATATTCGAGGTGTTATGAATATCAGTATGTGATTTTAGTATGATTTTATCAAACCTTACCATAGAGCTTGCTTAATTATCACGCCTCATAGAATTTAGGGTACTCTACCAGAAATTATGATTAATTCCAGCAGGGTTTTTTAGAGAGTGGTTTGATAAAATCTTAATTTTAAAGTGTAGATACTATGATAGTTTAGTCAGCATTATTCACATGATCCTACTCGGGATTAGCCAGCGTTAGAGTATAATATAGGCCGACTTGATAATACACTCTATAATTTAATCTGTGTAACGACAATTGGCCAATAGAAATTCCTTTATACGAGAGAAAGGATAAATTATGCGAGATTATGCGAGTTTCTTTAAATTATGCGAAATCGCATATTTTATGCGCTATAAGGTGAATTATGCGAATATTATGCCGGATCATAATCCTGGACACTCTAGTCCGGATTAAGGTGTCCAGGATTATCAAATTATGGCGAATTATGCGGACCCCAGGATTAAGGTTAAAAAAAAATTTGCTGACCAACCAAATTTCAAGATCTTCTGTAATGCAAGACAAATTTTATAACCGTCTATGAAACTGTTTTTACGTGTTATAAAATTTTATTATACAGTATAAATAATATTTTCGAACTATAACCTTATTGCAAGATTTTATCCCTAATCTAAAAGCACGAAATTTTACTAGAAATTTTTTTGTGTTCTAATTTTGCCGTGGTATGTACTAAAATTATCTGCAACTTAAATTGAACAACCAATAGTGTGTATAATCAATAATTGTTAGGTGTTATGAATATCAATATGGTACGACTGACCAGATCAGTATGTGATTCTAGTATGATTTTATCATAGAGTTTGCTTAATTATCACGCCTCATAGAATTTAGGGTTAACTCTACCAGAAATTATGATTAATTCCAGCCGGGTTTTTTAGGGAGTGATGGTACGGTTTGATAAAATCACATCCATACCATACTGGCCTGATTAGTTGTACCATACTGATCTGTAATTCCCTACATTCGGATCTATTAATTTTAAAGTGTAGATACTATGATAGTTTAGCCAGAATTATTCACATGATCCTACTCGGAATTAGCCAGCGTTAGAGTATAATATGGGCCGACTTAATCTGTGTAACGACAATTGACCAATAGAAATTCCTTTATACAAAAGGATAAATTATGCGGGTTTCTTTAAATTATGCGAAATCGCATATTTTATGTGCTATAAGGTGAATTATACGAATATTATGCTGGATCATAATCCTGGACACTCTAGTCCGGATATATAAATCCGGACAGAGGTGTATATTATATTAGGGTCTCTATATTATATTAGGGTAGCTGCGCGACGCAGTCGCGCTAAAACCAGGAACGTACTAAGTATAATACTACAGATCGTTTTTGAAAATTAATATTTTTATTTTAATTATTGCAGTTGATGCTGACTTGAGGCCATTATAAAATAAGTATGATCATATGAAATTCTAGTTTGGCAGAAACAATGATTTTTTTTATTAATTCATTTTAAGAAAGTCTCAAAAATGTAGTAATAATCTATGACAAACCATTACGATAATGTAATCATAGAATACAAGTCACTCTCGTTATAGTGAACTCTCGATATAGTGAAGATTGGCTATAGTGAAGAATTTTTTTAGAACAGAATTATTATTACTATAATAAAAGGCTCTCGATATAGTGAATCTCTCAATATAGTGAAGAAATTTTACAGCCCAAGGACTTCACTATAACGAGAGTGACTTGTATTCGCACGCAACAATTAAGTATTAACAAACTGGCCATATATCCCCAATCATGTAGACGATCAAAAATGTTACAGATTTCTAGAATATCGTAGTAACTACTATTAAATTTCGTATCGTAATGCGCAGGTAACCAATTAAAACATTTAAACGGACGAACTATAAATTTAGGCACAATTTTCAAATTTTATTATCAATAACGCCATGTTTGCATCATATTGCATAATCGACTTATGACGTTACAGTATATGTAAAAATGTTGACTCCTTCCAAAAATGAATAAATGAAAACCATTACTTCTACTAAAAAAGGATTCTGCGAAAATCAGCCCCAAAAACATTAATTAAACCATCCCTCACACATTTCATGTGATTGTACTGGTATATTGTAATTGTGAATAAATGAAAATCATTATTCCAACCAAAAAGGATTTTCATAAATCAACGTAGTGCATCAAAAAAGTTGAACCCTCTCACATTTCATGTGATCGTACTGGTATTATGAATCATTTTTTAATAAAAGTTGGCTAAAATTTAAACCCGATTTTACTTTAAATGGCAAGCCATTGATCGTAATAATGAAGTATTGGATGGCATGTCACTATGTCCAATTGGGGTTCAATTTTTTTTGGACATATGTCCATTTTCAATTTGACATATGTCCAAAAAAAAAAGAACCAAATTGGACATAGTGACATGCCATCCTAGATTACAAATGACACAGATTATGGAAGTTAATACATGATCTACATGCTGCATAAGCCACCGCTTCTTGATATATAAATATATACACCACCTAACTAAATTTCACTTCGCTTTAACCTCCCTCTAAAATTAGAAATTTTATGTTACATAAAAAGGTAATGATCATGAGAAAAAATGTACACCAATCAGCTTTAAGATTTTGCCTTCGATTTAGATGCCAGTAAAACCATACACTTACGTTCCTGGTATTATATTATACAAGTCACTCTCGTTATAGTGAACTCTCGATATAGTGAAGATTGGCTATAGTGAAGAATTTTTTTAGAGCAGAATTATTATTACTATAATAAAAGGCTCTCGATATAGTGAATCTCTCAATATAGTGAAGAAATTTTACAGCCCAAGGACTTCACTATAACGAGAGTGACTTGTATTAGGGATATATATATATGGTGCGGGACGGGTCGGGTTCGGGTTTCTGTTCATTGACCCGTAAACCCCGATCATACCCGATATAATTTTAAAAAATTCGGCCAAGCAAAGTTAAATTTACGTTTTGCATTACCCCGACCCAAATTTTTCAAAAACCCCAAACCCCGAATTTTATTTTATTTTTTTTTTCCCAATTCTTTTAAAACAAGCATAATATTGTTATATTAATCGGAACATTTCGGATTGATTATAGTCAACAACATGAACACATGTATGGTCAACGGGAATTTTCGGAGATATGATAAAATATGGGGCGTCAATAGAAACCAAGCAAATTGTTTCTAAATTTTTGTTTTTTAAATTTAGATTAAAATATCTTAACAACTATTAAACCAATCTTAATAAAAATTTTTTTATTTTAATTCTATATAGTTATAGAATTAAAATAAAAACTTTTATCAAGATTGGTTTAATAGTTGTTTAAGATATTTTAATAAAAAATTTGCTAAAAATGATTTGCTCGGTTTCTATGGACACCCCATATGATGAATTTATGAATTTGGTAACCCCATATGATGAATTTGGTAACTAACGATAAAAAAACTAGCTCTCAGAACTGGGCATTGCCCCAGGACTGAGGTATCTGTTTTTTTTTGACTCTTAGGTCTAAGGCCACACAAAGTTGATTTTTCGTTTTGCATTACTAGCTGACCCATTTTTTCAATTTTTCAAAATTTCAAATTTTTTTTATATCCAAATTGTACCAATTGTTCAATTTTTGACATAAATCTATTCTCATCCTGTCATCCGACGGAGACCTTAATCTCCTGTAATTGTCCGATAGGACTGACGGAAAAATATGACTGCTGACTCAATTTTTTGATTCTTTGTTGTGCAAAATCAACCTTGTATAACCTTAGATACGAATACGAATATTATTCTATTATTTACAGTAATTAAAAAAAAATCCGACCGACCGACCCATGTTTTCAGATTCCATGTAATGCAAAACGAAAAATCAACTTTGCGTGTCCTTATAATAATTTATTGCAATGATTACTAAATGTTAAAATAATAATCATAGTAATTAAAAAAGGTCACTGTAATTACTTTCATCCACCTGGTATGTACTTGATTTATACTAATCAAATTTATGAGCATAGAAATGATTGGGTTGGGCCGGGTCAGGTTTAAATGAACCTGACCCGTCCCGTAACCCATATATAAGTATTAGCGCTCACCTTAACCCTAACTATTAAAAGCAATCACTTATAAAAGATAAAATTTATAAGTTTTGCTAACCATACATACTTGAGTAAATTTACTTAGCGAGAGATCCAATTTTCCTTTCGCCTTTCGCTTACATCTACACAAATAACGGTATACATTACATTATAGGTTCATAGGCAGAAATTCATCTGATTGGCCAATGCAAATCAATTGCCCGGGCAACTGAACTATATGGTTTAGAGTACTTTTTAAGAACGTAATATTACACAAATAACTATCCTTAGCAAATATCTAGCTTCGAAGAGATGCTAGAAAGCTAACTTCAAAAATAATCTCTAATTTAAGAGGAGTTGACTTAATAACGACTTTTTGAACTAGGTAAAGAAAAAAGCCTTTTCTAAATTTTAAACTGCTAAATAGCTAACGAAAATAACTTTCTTTCTTTTTTTAAGATTAAAAGATCTTAAGTTGGGTTTAGCAAAACAAGGTTGTTAATAGGAGGCCTAATATAATGTATAGGATAGGTTTTAAGCTAGATTAGTTCTTGAAGCGTATTATAGTATTGAGATTTGTTAAAGGTCTTGGTTTATATATCTGATATAGTGAAAATAGAGTGTTTAAGCTTGTTAAAAGTAATAATCGCCTTATTATATTTTCTTTATACGTTTATAGCATACCGTCTTTCTCGAATATACATTTTTTAATTTATGCATTTTCTTCCTAAGTATAAGGCTTTCGTTTCCTTGTAGTTTTTCGTTAATACAATGTTGTAATAAAGAATTTGATTGGCTAATAATCACAGGTAGATCTACAAAAATTAACCAATCAGACGAACTTCTGCCTATGACATATAGGTTTACTAGCATATTAGCCCGTGCCTCCGGCACGGGGTTAAGAGATTATGTCAGTAGTCAATTTATATTATAATAAAAGATTAGAGTTAATTATACATCGTCTCGAAACACAATTGTCATCAAAATGAACAGAATTAAACATCATACTGGTGATAAATGATGAAACATTCGTCATTGATGAATGATGAACCATTTCGTCAGACAACTTCGAGTTGACAAAATGACGAATGACTAAACTGATGACGAATGACGAAACACGAAAAATCATAAATTTCATAAGTAATTTATAGCATTTTTATTTTATTTTTTTTTTTTAACTCCTTTATGGAGACGCACAGTGGCGTACTTTATTCAATTTCACTTTATTAGTACATTTATATTACATATAACGTGCTACCCTGATAGGGGAAATTTATAGCATTTGGTTGTAATAAATGTAAGGAAAGGTTTAAATTGCGAGTTTTCTTTAGGAATTTTTTTTGTTCGTTGCCCAGTTCTATTATTTTTTACAGTTATCCGATATTGCCCAATGTTTTACATCGATCAGCCGGATCTATTCAATAAGTGTTGATTTTTTTATGAGGTTATGTTTTTGGAATTAGCTTTTCATAACGGTCTAAAAATTTAATAGAAATCAATTTGTGGCCAA